>QEPC01001365.1:1235601-1258444 GCA_003113815.1 Sphenodon punctatus
AAAAAAAAAAAAAAAAAAAACCACCCCAGAGATTGGTGCCGGGGCTTTGGTCCCAGGTCTGGCAGCAGTAGTAGCAGCGGCGGCAGGTCCGGAGTGCTTTAGGCCCCTACTAGGTCTTCTGGGTCACTGGACCCACTGCCACTACCACTGCCACCACCGGACACAGGGCTGGAGTCTGACCTACCTGGTGGTGCTGGGGCTCCAGCTCCAGGTTTGGCGGCAGCCGCAGCAGTGGGTCAGGTGGAGCTCTGGAGTACTTCAGGCCTCTACTAGGCCTTCTGGCTCATGTGATCCTGAAGGCCTAATAGAGGCCTGAAGCTCTCTGGAGTGCCGCCGGACCCAGGGCCAGAGTTCCGGCACCACCAGGTAGGGCAATCCCTGAGGTGGGGGTTTAAAAGAAACAAATTATGAGGCTCAGTGGGGTGGGGGGGAGGTGAGCCTCAGTGCCCCTTCCACCTGCAAAGCCTGGAGGGGGGGAGGAAAACCGGGTTCCCACTGTCCTCCGCCCCCCGCCTGAATGGGTTTGCCCCCCCGAACAGGTTCAAACTGAACAGCCAGAACCCAAACGGTTTCAAGGGGGCTGAACCCCAAATGGGCCGAACACCCCGGTGTTCGCACATCCCTACGAACCGAGTTAGGTCTGAACTCTAAACAACCAAAATTCTTTTGCATATCCCTAGAGAGTGTCAGGCGACCAAATATGCACCCCCACATGCCCCAGTGCACCCATGGGAATCAACAAGAACACAATGGTCTTGTCTTCACATTGATTTTGCTGGCCCGTTGCCAGTACAGATTTTCCTAACTGTTGTGGATTCTTTCTCTAAGTTGCTGGAAGTGACACCAGTCCAGTCCATGACCTCTCATATTGTTTCAAAGCCTTACAATGGCTTTTCACAATGTATGGATTACCTGACGCTATTGTCTCAGATAATGGACCTCAGTTCACGTCCAAGGAGTTCCAAGTATTCCACAACAATGGGATCATCCATCGCATTACATCAGCCCCATTTCATCCAGTCACAAATGGGGAGGCAGAGTGGATGCTCAGAACAACAAGGATGCATTGTAGAGGAATAATTGTTGGAGACTGGAATTGGTGCCTAGCAAGCTTTCTCCTCACACAGCATGTCACACCATGCATGTCGACTGGACGGAGCCCTTCTAAGCTATTGCTGAACAGGCGGCCCACAACTCGATTGGATCGCATGCACCCAAATCTAACTGGAGATTTGCCTAAGAACACTGACTCAAGTGATGCTGCTGTTGATGGGGAAAGGTTTGCATGGTACCTTTGACCCATCAGAACCAGTCTATGTTAGGAATTACAGCTCGGAGTCAGCGTGGATTCCTGCAGTGGTAACCCAAGCAACAGGGCCCGTATCCTACAGGGCACAGACTAGAGCTGAAACTAAGTCTTCGGAAAACTTTCAGAATTTGGTAGATATTAAGATATTCGGTTTGGAAAGTCCAAATTCTGAAGTTCCAAAGACCAAGGCCATTATTTGGAAAATTTTGGAAACTGCTGAATGTGCTAGGGGTGTGCATTTTATTTATTTATTTATTTACTTATTTCAATGTACTTATAGCCCACTCCCTCCTGCTTGCAATGGCAGCTCGGAGTGGCTCACAACATTGTTAAAAATATTTAAAACAATTATAAAATTAAAAAATGTATTAAAACTATAAATTCATTAAAAAGGGCAGAACGTACCCCCATTGTTCTTATAATAACAACAACAAAAAAGAGGGCTCTTTCATTTTCTTTATTGAATAATAAAATAGCAAGAACATAATAATGAAATAATTAAATATTTTTTATTTTTTTTTACAAATTAAGAGGAAAACACTGAAAAACATATTTTTGGCAATATCCTTTTTATTTGGTATTCCATTATTCTGAAACATAGAGAGATTATACCCTCAATGGAGGGTGTTATTTGTACCAAATTTTAGAAAGGTTTGATAAAGGGAACTGATTTTATAAGCAATTAGATATTTTTATTTTAAGAAACATTGCGTATACATTCCTAGCTACATCTTCCTTGTTTTCCATCCAATTGCATTAAACAAGGTTACTATCTCTGCTGAGTTTCACAAAAATTAGATAAAGGGTCCTGTGATGATATAAGCCATTTATGTAAAATTGCCTTTCTGTCTGTAGTATTTTTGTTTCCCATCTATTGTACATGAAGGTTTGCAAGATTGTATATAAGACATTCATAATAATCTCTTCAAAATGGTAGAAAGATTGATAAAGGGTTCAAATTTTTTAGGTAATTGAAGTTTTCCCCTTGAAGACTTTTGTTATTCAAGTAAATAGCACTATGACAAAGGACATAAGAGAATCCCTTATTGGCTCTTTCCTAAGCAGATGCTTCCAACTTTCTAGTAACAAGTCTGGGAGAGGGTATGTGGTGATCACAGCACAGAATTATATATGGGTGACATTTCTGCTGGCCAATTAGCATCACAAACACAAATGCATCTTGTACCACAGTGACAAACATCAGAGAATCCTTGCTGGCATAGGCTCATTATTTTCAGATGCTGTGCAGCCTTATTAAATTGGGACCTTTTATCAAATATTATTTTCAGATATGATCCTGAAGGTGTGAAATACAATTCTGCCAAATTGTATGAAAACTGGATGGGATACAAAACCGTTACAGCCAGAAATGCATTTTCAAGTAAATTGCTTATAACGTCAGGACCCTTTGTACAATTCTTCTGAAAACTGGCAGAGATTGTAACCATGGGGAGTGGTATAATTTGTTCAGGTTCCATCCAAATTGAATTAGACACAACAAAGTTAAAGCCAGGAATGTGTATACAGGTTTTTGTTGTAAAATAATGAACTTCAACTGCTTATAAAATCTCATTACTTGATCCAATCTTTATAAAATTTGGCACACATATTTCCCTCAATTGGGGATATAATTCATACAAGTTTTATCCAAATCAAATGAGAAACAAAAAATGTGTTTTCCATTGGAACAATTTCTGAAGTTCAGCATTCCGAGTCAAATTCTGAAACTTCGGAAACAGTGCCAAAGTGCTGCTGAGTACTCAGGAAGACTACTCAAAACTTCAGAATTTGGCCTGAGTTCTTGGAAGTACTATTCAGTACAGCCCTAGCGTAGACTCCAGATGGCCACATATTGTGATGGCACGTTGACCAGATGAGTGGGCATCTGCCATGGCCACCTCCATCCCCAGTTATGGATATATTTCCAAAATCAGCTGACATTGAAAATTGACTGACAGAGTGTATTGACCCAGCAGTGTGCCCTGAACTGATCATGCTCCCATCCAGTACAGAAACGTCAGTAGCTAGATCAGTTGGAGGACCCATGCTAGCTCCACCAACACCATGTAGTGAGACAGGTCACTCCTTGTACACCAGAGTATATCCCGGATACCTTCAGGACTACATTACATAAGGGGGGAGGGGTGTTGTGTATTGACCTTACAGGCTTGCTGTATACAGACCAGTGTCATATGACAAGAGAAACTTCTCCCTCTCCTGGCCTGAGGGCCTCCCATTTTCCCCTAGAAGCTCAGTCTCTCTCTGGCAGAGCTGGAAGCTGGAGCTGGTTTCTGTTCACTCTTCCTCTAGGCCTCTTTTGATGCCTACTGTATTATCGTCCATTAATAAAGTAACCAATGCTTGGCACACTCCTAATGTGGCCTCTGCTTCAGTACTCAACACTTTTGGTTAGTGTGCCAAGGCCAGATATGGTAGATCTTCCTGGATTCCCCTGGTTGTGTATCTTGGGAAGCATGTATAAAGTCCTGTGGTGGGGATAAGATTAGATAGTTTCTCCTGAGGTTTCCCTGGGAAAAGCTTTGACCTCTTTTGAGTTCCAGTGTGAATTGTGTTGTGGGATCTTCTCTGAGTTCTTTGTAATCATTTTGACCTGAAAGTTGTCTATTGCCTTCTGTAGTAATGTAATGTATTCAATTTATATTTTTCTGACTGGCTATGCCTGAGGGAGGGCCCTGTGTGGCCCGAAAACATGCACATTCTCATCCACAAAAGTTGGTCCAACAAAAGATATCATTTGAACTACTTTGTCTCTGTCTCTTACTATTGGGACAAATAAAGCAACCACACTCTCTCTAGATAAATGAACCATCACCTTTATTATGTTCCATATCCACCTAGGCCCATTTGACAGGGTCCTACTGGGGTGGTATTTATAATTGCATAAATCTATACATGCTAAGTACTCAATGGTGTAAACTCATCTTGGCAATTTAATGATGATTGACAAGCTGGCATATGTTAAGTTGTTTTCCTTTTAAACTGATTAAGTTTTATTGCCCTGTAACTCTGTCTTCTGTAATTGGAAGATTGCTACATCTTTTTAGGTTGTTAGTAGAAAAATTAAGCCATAGAAGCCACCAGTTTTGTCTTATATTTTTAATCAGTCCAAAAATGGGCCACAGATGTAGTTAGGCACTGCTTTTTTAGATGATCAGCATGTTTAAATTAAAGAGCTGTTCTGTTGAAAATGATTTCCACGGCAGTGTGTTTATCTTAATTCACCTATAAGGCTTTTTCGTCTGATATGTATTGTATTGTTTGTATTCTTTATGTAAAGTTGATGTTTGGTTATGCTTATTAACCTCCAATAAAAGGATTCTGATGCATGCGTGATTGCCTACATAGGTCTCATTCACATAACACTTTTAGAGTGATAGTGGCACAAGCCCATTCTTACTGTCATGGGAAATCTTTACCACTTCCTGTGTTTTTTGAATTCCCCTTATATTCTCCTACCTGATGCAAGGAGAAAATCATTAAAATGCAGAGAAACTAGCTGCTGTGTTAATGCACTCCTATAGGACAAGGCAAAAACAGATTAAGGAACAAGGAGAGAGTTTACAAGGGGGAGTAGATATGTAAATAACCCCATAGTTTCTAGGCCTAGCCAGTTCAAGCTGCAGACATGTCCTGGTTCCTAATCTTTGTACTGAGGCTGAAACGAGAATCATTCTTGATTTTTGTGAAATATCTCTATCCAAAACCAAAATCTCACCAAGGTCTCATAAAATCTCACACGATATCTCACAAAAATAAAAAAATACATAGAATGGCTTCCCTTTTCCAAAATGGTTCTGACGCTTCCAGAGTCATTTTGGAAAAGGGATGTGTATGCGCAGAATGACTATATCAGCTATTTTGTACATGCACAGTGTTTGGTGGGTTGTTTTTTTTTTTATTTGTTCTCTTTGAGGCTACATCGGGTATTTTCAGACGTGACGCTGACACGGTGAACCACGGTGAATACCCACCTGTGGTCACCGTGTCCCGTACGTCTGTTTGCGGCGCGCCAGATGTTGGCCACGGTCAATCAGCACATGGGGTTCGTTTGAACCACGCTTCCCGGGCTAGCCGGGGGAAGGTCCCGGGAAGTGTGGTCAAACGGACCCCGGGCCGTGGCCAAGGAAACATAACGTCTGGCCGCGTGCCACGGCCCGGGATCCCCGGCGGGATCCCGGGCCGTGGCACGATCGGCCGGACGCTTACGCCGCGCGGCCCCGGCCCCTCCCACTTTCCCCGCCGGGATCCCCCCGGCACGTCTGTTGGGCCGTGACGGGGTGACCCCGGCGGGGAACTAAGCTGGTGGTGCCGGTACGGGGCCAAAGGGCCCCGTATCATCTGAAAGTACCCATCCTTAGCAAAATTGCCTCCTCAGAGAAGCGGAGAGGGCAGAGACCAGTCCTGGAGCTGTCCCAGACTCAGAGACAGGGAGCCACTTGAGTAAAAGGTGTTTTTTTGCTGTTTGTTTTACATGTGCAGGGAAGGGTGAGATTCTTGCATTGTTGGGTGAGAATTAGGACAATTCTTAGCTCATTCTCATTTGCAAGAATGAGCCAAGAACCCTAATTTTCATTGAGAAATGTGAGAATCTGAGGGCCGAGTTTCAGCCCTACTGTGTACCTAATTGCTCTCCTCCATGAGTTTACACTCTTCAGACAAATAAAGCATGTGTGAGTTATGGGGTTATCATTTTTCTTAATTGTAGAGAGATGCCAAATTGACTTATTTCTGTGGGAATGGGGCAGAAGAGAAATGCAGTTTTGAATTCTAGTCTATGCAACAGCATTATCTATTGTTCTGTTTATTTCATAGCTACATTACAGTATTGCTCAAAAGCCAGAATCAAGATCGAGGTCCTTCAGTATCAAGTGCTGTGTAAAAAGCACAGAGAGATGGTCCCTACTGAGAAAAGTCTGAAGTCTAAGATTTGGGCGAATGGCTATGCAGGACAGCCATTCAAAAAGCTAACGCAGTCAAACCTAGCAAAAAGTTCTACCCAGTCTATGTGAGATGGGACTGATGGAAGAATGGATTTCTAGTTACTTTTAAGCAGAGCTAAAATTAATATCTGTGGCAACAATTTTACCTTTTTCAATTCAGGCCCAAAGAAGGAGATAACAAACACTATTCATCCCTGCTCTGTTTGGATATTTGTTTTGGGTTTCCAGGTTGGTTTTCTCTGGGTGTTTTCAGATGGATGAGCTGCCCTGGTGCTGCCCCATCCATCTAAAGACACCCCACTAGATGTGCAAGTGGAGGTAGCTCCTCAACTGGTGTTATGAAACATCCTGGAGCACCACCACCAGAGCAGCCTTGCCAGACCCGGGACACTGACCTAAAGTGAAGCAACTGTCCATCTGATAGGTGAGCCCACAATACAGCTCTGCTTCCAGCAGTCCATTGCCCTGGGCAACACCATAGAGTTGTGAGCAACAGTCTAGAGCATTAAGCTATCACCCACAACTCTATTGTGGGGGGGGGGGTGCCATGTGGGCAGACCATGGTGCAGGCAACCCACTGAGTTCATCGAAAGTGGACCCAGGCGAGGCTAGGAGTGGACAGACGTGGAGGTGCACCCCTGGAGCAGCTCATGGGGTGGTCAGCCCCACATCCATCTAAAAACACCTTCTATCTTTTCAGAGGGATGGGAGGGGGTGCAGATTTCAGTCATTCAAATTCAGATTTCTGGTGAATATTCAAACTTAAATGATTGAAAAAAAATTGGGAAAATCAGAGTATCTGAAATTAAATATCCAAATATCCAGATACACAAGCATTATTTTGAATATGAATATTTATTCAGTGGAAAAATGTTAGCCTCTCCAGAAGCTCTATGAGAATTTCATTGTATTAATGGGTCAACTATAGCTGGGTTTTTTTTTATAGGGTGTCCAGATATTTATTAATCCAGACAATATTTCTAACCAATTGTTTCGGAGCTTCAAAAGAATGATTTCCTATCTAGTGCAGGAGGTATGCAATAAAAACATAACACCATAGAATTTAATGAAAAACTGTCTCTAGGAAAAAGTTTGGACTGAAGCAATTTTTCGAGTTTCATCACATCAACATTCCAAGGAACACCTAATGAAAAATATGCAAGGGAAAAAACACTAATAATACAAAGCAAACAAGAGCTAAAACAGATGCATCTTATCAGAACCACACACTTGTATGCTCCTTGACTAGAGGATTTTAAATTAACCTGGAGGTAATATCTGTCCATTTATGAATGCCGAGTTCATTTCCTGTTCTAGTGAATCTCCTACTTGCTTGTGTGGCTGACTACAGCAAAAAAAAAAAAAAAGGCAGCATGCTTACTTCTGTCTGGGAGAATTATTCACAGCACCTGCTTGTCACAGCTTCATAAGGATCACAGCAGGTTTGTTGTTGCCTTTCTCTCCACCAGTCGACATAGCTTTTTTGTTTGTTTCTTTTCATCAGGCACGGAAACCAGAGTACTGGAAATGAACACCAATAAAAAGCACCACCTGTTAGCTTCTGCTACATTAATGCAATCATTTATGGAGTCTTTTATTTGAATAGGTGTCGAGCATGTTTCAAATATAATCTCATTTTCCTAGGATCCCTGCTCAAGTACCTTATCACCAGTAGTCAGTCACTAACACTTTTTATTTGATATTGCCATACAGGAAACCTTTGATAC
Source organism: Sphenodon punctatus (assembly GCA_003113815.1). NCBI lineage: Eukaryota > Metazoa > Chordata > Lepidosauria > Sphenodontia > Sphenodontidae > Sphenodon > Sphenodon punctatus. The sequence continues at coordinate 1,243,599 of QEPC01001365.1, forward strand.
TGTTTGAATGTCAGAAAACTAAAGCTTGATTAAGGCTTAATACACAGACTGAAATATTATCCTTTTCCATGGACAAAGGGGAAGTATTTATAGCTAGCTAGAAGTAGGGATGGGCGAACGTGGTTCGGAAGTTGGAGTTCGGACCTAACTCAACCAGTTCGGTCGACCGAACCAAACTCGATTTTCGAACCGAACCGAATTTCCGAACTCGGTTCTGTTCCCCCATCCCTATAAGATAACATTCCATTTTGTTCAATGGGATTTGAATTTCCGAACTCTGTTCGGAAGTTTGGAGTATGGACCAAACTCGACTAGTTCGGTCAACCGAACCGAACTTCCGAACCGAATTTGATTTTTGAACCAAACCGAACCGAATTTCTGAACTCGGTTCTGTTCGCCCATCCCTAGTTAGAAGTGGAAACTGAGGTTTCACTCTTAACCATGTTGTAGCCGTGTAACATTGAATGACTAGTTCAACAGATCCAGGATGCTGTCAAATCTTTGTAGCTAAGGATTATCCAGTAATTAAGATATTGATTGACATGTGTATAAAGGGATGGTGGAGGGAGGAGGAGGAGGATGGAGGTGAAAAATTTCCCTCTGAGTCCCCTCTTTAATTCTGTCCCCCTCCTATTCCATTTCCTATATCTGATCAAGGACCAAAATTAAAGAGAGGGATTAACATAATAAAATTAGAATATAAGAAGTGCCATACTGGGTCAGACCAATGGTCCACCGAGCCCAGCACCTCTCTCCAACAGTGGCCAATCTCAGTCACTTGGAAGAAGTCCCCAACAGGTCACAATTACCTACCTGGGTAATAGCAGCTAATGGATCTATCCTCCAGAAACTTGTCCAATCCTGTTTTAAACCCAACTATACTACTGGCAACCTCTTCTGGTAACAAATTCCACAACTCAATTGTACATTGAGTGGAAAAAAATACTTTCTTTTATTTGTTTTAAATCTGCTACTTGTTAGTTTCATGGACTTTCCCCTAGTTCTAGTTCTGTTTGAGAGGGTGAATAACCGTTCCCTATTTACTTGTTCCACACCACTCATGTTTTTATAAACTTCTATCATATACCCTCTCAGATGTCTCCTCTCCAAGATGAAGAGCCCCAACATGTCTAGCCTCTCTTCATACAGGAGCCATTCCATGCCCTTTAATAAAGGGCCTTTATGATTTTTGTTGCCCTTCTCAGAACCTTCTATTTTTCAACTATATCTTTTTTGAGGTGGGATGACCAGACTTGCACACAATATTCAAGGTGCTGTCTCACCATAGATTTATATAGTGACATATGAATAATTCCTAACATTTTGTTTGTTTTTTTGCTGTGCCACACCGCACACTCAGTAAAGCATTTCAATGTGTTGTCCACAATGACTCCAAGGTCCTTTTCCTGACTGGTAACTCATAATTTAAAACCCATCATTGTATACATATAGTTTGGATTCACGCCCCCCCCCCATGTGCATCACTTTGCACTTGTCCACATTAAATTTCATCTGTTATTTAGATGTCCAGTCTCCCCATCTCGCAAGATCCTTTGGCAATTCCTCACAGTCCATTCGTGTTTTAAGTACCTTGAATAACTTTGTATCATCTGCAAATCTGATCACTTTACTCTTTACTCACTTTTACAGATCATTAATAAATACGTTAAACAGCACTGATCCCAGTACAAATCCCTGGGGCACTCCACTATTTACTTCCCTCCATTGTGAATATTGACCATTTGGTCCTACACTTTGTTTCCTATCCTTTAACCTGTTACCAATCCACATAAGGATACTGTCTCCTCTCCCATGACTTTAATTTCTTGCAGAGTCTCCCATGAAGAACCTTATCAAGCACTTTCTGGAAATCCAGAAAGTGGCTCCCCCTAATCCACATGCTTATTCACACCCTCAAAAAATGTCAGTAGATTTGTCAGGCACTAAATCCATGTTGACTCCTCCCCATTAAGCCATGTTTATCAATGCCCAGAAATTCTGTTCAATAATAGTTTCCACCGTTTTACCCGATACCATGGTCAGGCTCACTGGTCTGTAGTTTCCAGGTTCACCTCTGGAACCTTTTTAAAATATTGGCGTTGCATTCACTACCCGCCAGTCCTCAGGTATAGTGGCAGATTTTAGTAGTAGATTACAAATTACCAGTAGTTGATTTACAATTTCATATTTGAGTTCCTTCAGAACTCTGGGGTGTATACCATCTGGTCCCAGTGATTTTTTACTTTTGAGGTTAAACGTTAGGAAGAACTTTCTAATGGTAAGAGCCATTTGACAGTGGAAAAATTGCCTAGGGAGGTGGTGGGCTTTCCTTCACTGGATGTTTTCAAACAGAGGCTGGACAGCCATTTGTCAGGGATTCTGTAGCTGCAGATTTCCTACATTGAGCAGAAGGTTGGACTAGATGACCTCCGAAGAACCTTCCAAATCTATGATTCTAGCAGACATTTGGACCTCTTGCTACCTTTTTTAATTTGTGTAATACATTTAATTATTGGCTATTCTTATTCCACCACATCTCCAAGATGCTTATTATGTCTAGATCTTCATTTATTGCTGTACAGTCTAATTCTCGCATCTTACTTTTTAGACTTCTAGCATATGGATATAGACACTTAAATGTATTCTTTTTATTTTTATTCATACTCTGATCATTATAAGTAACAACTTCAGGGATTTTGGAATCATTTGGTATCATGAGGTATTTTGGATTGTCCCCTCAATCATTCTTCTCTGTGCCAGCATTTGAATCCACCAACAGCTGAATGGATAGGTGAAGCTATTGTCATTGAGATGGGAAGGGTTCTTTTAACCTCCTGGTATGAGTTGTTTTATCTTGTTTTAATTTTATTGTTGTTGTTGTTGTTGTTGCTGGAAGCCGCCCCGAGCTGCTACGTCAGGAGGGGTGGAGCATTGCATTTTTTATAAAATAATTTAAAAAGACATTTTGGAGGGTGATGAAGGATGGCAGGGCTTTGCAGGTTCAAGTGGGAGGAGCTTCCTTCCCCTTCACTTTGGATTTTTGCTACAGTAACCCTTAGCTATTTGCCCTAAATATTACTGTTAAAATAACATAATTTCTCTTCTTTATTCCTACTGCCTTGTGGCAGCTTGTTTCTTTTGTGCCTGGATTCTAACGATGTCCATTTAGTTCCAGCCCTCATAGTAACATCATCACTGAAATACTTTGTTGTACATGGCACCAGGATAGAACTGGTAACTGCAGAAACAGCAAGAAAATAGAATCCCCTATTGTTGTAGTTCCAAGAAGATGACTACTATTTCTTCCTGAAGGAATACAAGAAAAGGAGGGAAAGAATAAAGACTTGAGAGAATATTATAGATGAGAATTTCTCAAAATGAGAATGCCAGCTAAATATGTACTTGGGATGCGGAGCATGGACATAAAAACGGGGTATGGAGATGGATTAGGGCTGGTTGAAAAAAGGCATACCATTTTGGCAGAATAGTTCTGTGGGGGAAAAAACAGCTGCTCACATTTCAATCAGAATTCCAATCAACAAAATGTTATGATCAGAATTTCTGTCCTTTTGTGCATGCGCAAAATTACCACAACTATCCTGCACATGTCTCCTCCTTCCTATCTTGTTTCCTAACCCTGATCCTGGCCCCGCACCGCATCCTTAATGTCTGCTCCTGCACGCCATGGCTTTTATCATTAGGGATGGAATGATTATTAAATTTATGGAATATTTGCACTTGGATACCAACAAAACAAAATATCAAATAGCCATATGAAGCCATGCATAGCTTTAGGAAAGCGGTCATATGACTTACTTTTCCTGGAACTTAGGTGCTATTACTGCATGAAACCTGGCAGCTTTGTCTCACATGAGTTACCAAATTTGGCTGATTCTTTCTCAACTTTCCAACAGTAACATGATGCAGCCTTATGCTGCGCTGCTTCTTGAAGTAAGAGCAGGACTAGAACATAACCAGGACTTAACTGACACTAGAAGATGGGTGAGGGCCAGGAGGAGCAACAGATGCAGCCAGGCAGGGGAATCAGCACGGGGAGTGCACAGAGGTAACGTCCTGCATTTTTGAGCATTTGGGCACACAATGGGGGCTGGGTAATCTCATCAAGTGCTCACTGGGGTTGCCCCAAAATGCGGGTAGTACCCTTGGCTAGCAAATCCGCTACTCACTACACCGGTAGAAATGCGGCCTTTCAGATACGTTAACAGTAGGAACTCTCTCTAATTTAATATGACTGAGAGACTTGGTTGTAGAAGAGATTTAGGCCAGGTATTAGGAAGAATTTTCTAACTACACGAATAGTTGAGAAATGGAATGAACTTCCTCCAAGGAAGGTTGTGAGGGCCGTATGAGTGGGCCTTTAAAAACAGGTTGAAAAGATATCTCTCAGGCATGGAGTAAATACCGTGGATCCTGCTTGATAGTAGGGGACTGAACTAGACAGGCTTGGGGTTCCTTCCAGCACTTTTATTCTATGATCTGCCTGTCACATTTCCTTTCTCCTTTACCTCACAGTTTGTGGTGATTTACCACCTGTAAGATACATTCTTTTTCATTAGAACTTAGCTTGACTTTTCTACTTTTTCCAGTTTAATGATTTCTAAATTTAATAGTAAACTCCTCCATAATGGGAAGAAGGGGCATGCAATGTTTCATTATTATACCGTAGGTGAGCTGAGGGGAATGATTCCGAAAGAAAATGTTATTACTTAAGTCAGCAGTGCATGACTTATAAAGTCTTAATGACTCTAATAATAGTTGGTTGTGATTATGAAAAGACAGATGATTTTAAAATAACTGTAAACGCCTGTTTTCTGATAGCTAGAGTTGTCATGTCCACTTTCTATGACCTAATCATATGGCTAGAAATCAGCATTAGCCCATTAACTTCTTTTCAGAATGTATTATAACAAGTATTATATCCACTTTTACATCTAGGGCTGAAATTTGCTTCTCGGATTCTTACATTTCTTGACGAGAATCTCAGATCATTCTTGCAAAGGAGAATGAGCCAAGAATTGCCCTGATTCTAATTGAGAAAAGTGAGACTTTCGTCCTCCCCTGCACTTATTTATTTTAAAATTATTATTAAATCTTTTACTCACTTGGCTGCCTCTCTATGAGTCTGGGTCTGTTCCAGGACTCCTTTCTGCTCTTTCTGCTTCCCTGTGGGGGCAGGCGAGGAGGCGAGTTCCCTGAGGAAGCAGCCTGACAGCGAAAAAATAATAATTTAAAAATGCCGATGTGCAAAATGGTTGACATGGCCATTCTGCACATGTGTAGCCCTTTTCTAAAATGGTACCAGCAGTGTCACTTCCATTTTGGAAAAGAGTGTACTACAAAAAGTGGGCGCCAATGCTGCCAGCACCATTTTTGAAAAAGGCTGCACATGGGCAGAACTGTCACACGGGCATTTGGAGCATGTGTAGAGAGTTTTAACATTTTCTTCAGAGTCTCATGAGATTTTGAAACATTGTCAAGATCTTATTGAGTTCTCGGTAACATTTCTCAATTTTCATGAGAATCTCATGATAATCAGAATGATTCCTGTTACAGCCCTAACCCCAAACTCTAAAAAGAAGGTTCCGGTCTGAGCTAATTCTCTTGTCTTTAGAAAGACAAAAGAGTAAGTACTAGATTTGAAATGAGCACCCATAAAAATGAGTAAACACATAAGACTTTTGGTGTTTGACTCAATTTACCAACTTGAGTTCACATCGGAACCAGATTGGTGTCTAGTGGGTTACCTGATGTTCAGATTTACTGACTTCCAATCTCAGAATACTGACTTTGATTTTTTCAGTTACCATCCCAATTTTTCAAGTCCCGATCCCGTTTTTCACTATTTTCCCATAGAGAGGGTGAAAACATACATGATGGCAGTGGTCCACTGTCATAACATAATCCGGACTGGTGTGCCGCACACACCACACTCAGGATTGGTCCAGCTGTGGAACGTTCACATAGATGGGCCCAGATGGGGGTAGGGTACCATATGAACATGTGGCTGGCCAGCCCCACATCCTCACTATGCCCAATGGGCAACCTCCCCACCCTATCACAGGCGGCCATGGTGGCCTATCATGGTGTCCACTCTGGACCGGACAGAGAACAGTTGGCTACCACACGTGATAACCCATTGTAGAAAAGGCAGGCAGGCCTTTCCCCAGTAGTGAAAGTGACTAGCCTGGTCTGTGACTTTGGAGGTCTCAGGGATTACAGCCTGGGCTACCCACTAGGGGAAACTCTGGGACAAACATCTAGATGCCCCTTAACAAATATGACCATGGCCTGGGGGCCAAACTGGAACAGCATTGTCATGTTGTTAACACCCAGAATTACTAATTGGTATATTGGTTACAATGATTCCAAATTTTTCAGGTTGTCAAGTGCTCAATGCTCACAAGTGCTCAGTGCTTACAATGCTCAATGATTTTTAGGCTAATCTTAGGATTTTGGCAGCCAGACTCATTAATAAATTAATGAACTCTGTTTATTTACACACTACTAGCATGTGTCCATCTTGAACATAGCAGAGTTTATTAATTTATTGTAAATGCCAATATCATTAAATTATCATTAAAATTATGAGTTTTTTAAAATGTAAGTTTGACGTAACAGAATATATTAATACTTCATCCATAATGTAATAATAAAAACTTCATATTGTGTTAGATGCTAACAGCTGCCCTTCTGCCATGTCTTCACTAGCAGAGCCCTTCATTCCATTTGTATATTAATTAATTTATTTATTATAAGCATTTTTTAGCTGCCCCCTCATACCTACGGCATTTCGGGGCGGCTTACAACAACCAACAAGACAATAAAATTCCATTAAAACAATATTAAAAATACAGCTTCATCAATATATTAAAAAATATCATCCCATCCTCCCTCCAAAAATGACCCCACCCTCCCATTCCTCTCTCCAAAGGCTTGGGCAAACAGCCAGGTCTTGCAGGCTCGACGAAACGCCAGCAGACCTGGGGCCAGGTGGGCTGCCTCCAGGAGGGAGTTCCAGAGCCATGGCTCAGCCACCAAGAATGCCCTCTCCATTGTGGCCCTCCTGTCTCACACGGGGAACCTCCAAAAAGGTGCCCCCAGTGGACCAAAGGGATCATTCCAAGACACGGAGGGTGAGGCGCTCCCCAAGGTATGAGGGTCCCAGACCATGCAGGGCTTTATAGATCAACACTAACACCTTGAATCTGGCTCGGTACACTATAGGCAGTCAGTGCAGAGCACGGAGCACAGATGTTATGTGCTCCCATCGCCCAGACCCCGTAAGGAGACGGGCCGCCGCATTCTGCACCAGCTGCAGCCTTCGAACCAGAAACAAGGGAAGCCCCAAGTAAAGTGCATTGCAGTAGTCTAGCCTCGAGGTGATGAAGACATGGATGAGAGTGGCCAGGTCGGGCCTGGAAATGTATGGACACAGACTCTGTACCAGATACAGGTGGAGGAAGGTGGCCTTAGCCACCATCTCCACCTGCCGATCCAGACCGAGACCTGAGTCGAACACCACCCCCAGACTCTGAACCTGCTGGACTACAGGAGAAAGGACCCCCCCACACAAGAGGAGCCAGAACCTCCCCTGCCCTACCCACCACCATCACCTCCATCTTATCGGGATTTAGCTTCAGTCTGCTCTGCCACATCCAATCCGCCACACCCTCCAAACATTGGTAAAGCAATGAGACAGCAGGACCTGGGTCACTTGAAAATGAGAGGTACAGCTGAGTATCATCAGCATATTGGTGACATCACACCCCGAACCCTCTCACGATCTCCTTCAGGGGCTGCATATACACATTAAATAATAGTGGAGACAAGATTGAACCCTGCGGAATGCCACAGGATAAGGCCCGGGGGCTGCACGTTTCATCCCCCAGCACCACCCTCTGACTTCTCCCTGAGAGGAATGAGTGGAACCACCCAAGGACAGTCCTGTCCAGACGCCTCAGGTCTCACAGTCATCTCAGCAGCAGCCCATGGTCCATGGTGTCAAACGTGGGCGAGAGATCAAGCAGAATCGAAATGTTGAACATCCTAAATCCATTTCCCACTGGAGATCATCCACCAAAGCCACCAATGCCGTCTCAGTACCATAACCAGGGCGGAACCCAGACTGAAAAGGGTCAAGGAAATCGATGCTGTCCAAATGCGCCTGGAGCTGCAATGCCACTGCCCGTTCAATAACCTTCCCTAAAAGGGGAAGATTAAAGATGGGTCAGTAGCTGGCGAGTGCTTCCACATTCAAAGATGACTTCTTCAGCAGGGGGCGCACCACAGCCTCCTTGAGACTGGGTGACAGCCTCCCCTGCCGAAGGGACACGTTCACTACCCTCGCCAGCACTGTCCTCAAAGTCTCCCTGGAGGCTTTCACCAACCAGGATGGGCATGGATCTAATTCACAACTAGTGACTCTATCAGACCCCAGAACATTCCCTGCATTGGCTGGTGTCACTTCCTGAAACTCATCCCAGAAAGATCGACCAGACGGCGCCTCCATAACCTCATGCTCCTCATCCACTGCTTCCAATCCAGTGTCAAAGTTACTCTGGATCTGAGTGATCTTGTCTGCAAAGTAGGTGGCAAACTCCTCACAGCGGGCCTGGGATAAGTTCCCATCCAGGTGGAGGGAGGCCGGACTGACCAGCCCCCGCACCACCCGGAACAGCTCAGCTGAATGCGACTTTGCAGATGCTATGAGAGCATCAAAGAACTCTTTCTTTGCTGTACTCACAGCCTCAACATAGGACCACAAATGGATCCTATGGAGAAGTCGGTCAGATTCAGAGTGAGTCCGATGCCAGCATCACTCTAGTCTCCTACCTACCTGTTTCATACAACGCAACCCCTCAGTAAACCAAGGGGCCCTGAGGTGACGAGACGGAGGGAGAAGACATCTTGGATACAATGAAAGATACTAATTCTGCAATTAATTCTAATTCTAATTGTGTACTGCAATAATGGCAGTTCTGGGTGACAAGGGATCAGAGAGAAAAAAGGGTTAATTTAAAATATTTCTCCCCTCCTGCCATACCAAATATTATATTGCATACTTACAACACATGTATGCAATACTCCCAACCGCAAGCTTACAAAAACAATGAGTCTGGTTGCCAAGATCATGAGATTAGAGTAAAAACAATCCATTTTTAAAATTATTTTTTATAAATGTAAGTTTTGGGGGGGCTGAGGGATGTTGTTTGTCAACTTATGTCTCCAAGAGCCAGGGCAGTTCAATGCAATAGAAACAACATACTAAAACACAATACAAATAAATCACCAATATAAAACATCAAAACTCCCAAACCCATACTTTTTCTCTTCCAGAGGGGCAATAACTGTCCCTAAATCCCTCTCCCCCTGTTGCCTTCACAATATAATTCAACCAACAGTAAAACTGAACCTAATTTTATAAATCTCCCACTCTGTCACTTAGGCAACTGAGATGGTATCATGCAAGTGCACCCAGTGGAAACATGTGGTATCGCCTGTTTAAAAGTGGCGGTGGGAGAACACGCACTCCTGCGACTCATGCATCTCCACCCATCTCCCTGCACGGAGCAGCCAGGAAAGAAATGGGTTGCTCCATGTGGGGGAATGAATGGCTGGTGGGTGGATGGGGGCACACATCGAGTACACACCCATCTGCTGCCATCTGTGCAGACAGACCTCCTCCTGCCCCCAGCATCTGTCTAAAAATGCCCTTACAATTAAAACCTAATTCCTTCCATTCTGTACCCCCTCACACCACTGCCAGTCCCTACACAAATACGTAGGATGTTTTTAGACAAGCATCTCCCCACTCTATTACCCACCAATTACCTGCATTGGTGCCCTATGCAGCCCTGCAACATGCATGATGGGTGGGTGACTGGTGGACAATGAGTGGGAAGGCACTTGTCTAAAAATACCCTTATTCCCTCCACCCCCACTGCAAGCCCTCCACCAGCCTTCTCCCTCTCTCTCTCTCTCTCTCTCTCTCTCTCTCTCTCAGTGAATGAATGAATTGCTATTCACAGCTATTAATGACAATGCAATGGCTCTTCAATGGCTCTTCATTCTAATTCAGTAGCTATTCTAATGTGGCTATTGGAGTGAATGGCCTATTTAAATGAATGGAGGCTTGGTTTTCCATTGAAGTCAATGGGAATATGTGGATCTGTAAATACAGAAATATGCATTTGTACTGTGAATTCCAGATTAATCCGTAATTGCCATTTACAGATTAATCTGAGTCTGTAATGCCCATCCGTAGGTGAGAGGCAGTGATAGATTACTCAGGGTTTTGCTCATCTATCCTGACCTAATATTGCTAACAGATGCAAGAGTCCAGTTGAAGAAGTGTAGACGCGAGTCTCTGATCCTCATCAGCTCGATATCTAGGATACACAGACAGTAGGGAGAAGAGGAGAGATCATGGGGGATGCGATACAGGGGTTGGCCTAGGAGACCAATGGCTGGGGAACTACACACAGCCACCTGGAATGGAGTGGGCTTGAGGGGACAGCCCCGAAAGCATTTTGTCTGCAAAGTGCTGGAGGCTTGTTTGGGTGATGTTGTGGGCTTCCAGTCTACTCATTACTCTGCTCCCCGAGAGACCCATTGCATGGCAAGAGAGCAGAACATTGGGAGAAAAGGGGAGATTAAGCAGGCCTGGCATAGGAGAGGGGCATGGTGCAGCAACATGAAACATAAAAAGGCAATGCACAAGGAGGACGAGGTGTGAGGAGACTAGGGATGGGCCAATGCGGTTCGGAAGTTCAGAGTTCGGCCTAAACTCGGCCTGTTCGGATGACCGAACGTGAACCCGAACATACCGAACAGAACTGAACACCAAACGGCGAAATGGCCGAACAGTTCGGTCAGTTCAGATCGCATTCGGGTGAGTTTGGGTGGCAAAAAAAGGTTCACTGTAAGGTGTCAGGGAGGGGTAGTACTAGTCACTGAGGAGCAGACTTCCTGGCACCAGGGGTGGAGATGCTTGCAAGAAATTAAACTATCTGCCTCCCCACTTCCCAACACCTTCTGACATAGTCACTGTTCCTGAACAGCAGGCGCTGAGTAGGATTATTAGATTGCTTTAATTTTCAATTCAGTTTTGTACTGAAATGAAACTTAAACCTTAAACTGAAACCTTGTGTTTGTGATTCCCCCCCTTCCCATATAGAGAGAGATAGAGAAATATAGATATAGAGAGATAGATAGATAGGTTAGGGATAGTAGTTGGAGTTAGCTTAGTGATAGAGATAGTGTTAGTGATTTAGTTTTAGTGTTTGTAGGAGTAGGCCTGTGTACTTATTAGATAATCCATTTAGTTCATAGCATTTAGAATCATTAATAGCAGTTAGATTTAGTGTAGATAGATATATATAATATTAGATTAAAAAAAATTAAAAACCCATATAAAAACAAAAAAACCAAATAAAAAACAAAAGAAAAACATATAAAACCCAATAAAAAACCAAAAAACCATATAAAAAACAAAAGAAACCATCCATAACATTTCCTGAACGGCTGAACAGAATGACCGAATGGCTGAACAGAATGGGCAAACCGAACGGCCGAACCCAAACCCGGCGAACTAACCAAATGGCCGAACTGAATGGATGAACCGAATGCAGCCGAACCGAACGGACAAACCGAATGGATGAACCGAATGCAGCTGAACCGAATGGTCGAACACGAACCGTGATCTGTTCGCTCATCCCTATGCCTTATGATAATCCAGAGTGTGGGGCTGTCAGTGCTAAGCCTGGAAAGCTCTCCTATTGGCTGTTCAGATCTGGGTTACTTTCTTCTTAGTCACTGTCATTATGGGATGTCCTGACCAGTTGGATCCTAACTACCCCTCCCTTCGGATGGGAGACCTGATCCTTGGCCATGAGTTGCCCATGCCCCTTTCTCTAAGGAGTCTCACTGGGTATTTTCAGACGTTACGAGATCACACTCAACCACAGTGAACCACGGTCAATCCTGTGATGCGACCAAAGTTCAGCGGCCGCCAGATGTTCACCACAGTCAATACCCACATGGGGTCAAAATCAATGCTTTCAAAACTCCCCCCCAGACCATCTATGAAAGCGTGGTCAAAGAGATTCCCAATGGGAAACAACAAAAAGTAACATCTGGATGGCAACCACCGGCTGGAATCAAAGGAAATGATTCCCAGTCAGGGACAAAGCACGCAGCATCGCTGCCAGACAACCAGCAACAACACAGGAACTGGAGGGAGATTTAAAGGGCACACAGCAGCAGGGAAACGTGGTGCGATGGAACAAGGAGGGAGACGGAAAACAGCGGTGGGAGAGAGAGCGAGGGAGGAGGAGGAGGAGGAGACAGTGGCAGTGGTGGAGGAAGTGCAGGCAGAGAAGGGGGAGGCGGTGGTCATGTTGTGGATGGAGGAGGTGGAAGGACAACAGCAGCAGCTGGGACAGGCCGCCCCAGGGACATCAGCTGGACCGGGGGAGGAGGCACCCTGGAAACGGGTAAGGAGAACCAAGGGGAGGAGAACAGGTGGCACAGGGGCACCAAGGGGGGGCAGGGGGCCCGGATGGGCACTCGTCATGGAGGGGGGGAGAAGGGGTAGTCCGTGGGATATAGGGGGCAGAACCTCACCCAACCATAACCCCCTCCCTGCGCACCGCAGACACGGAAACGGACCCGGGTGGCTGAGACCCTGGAGGACACCAGCCAGTCCGGTGGAGGAGGAGGTGGAGGAGGAGGAGGTGGAGGAGAACCCACAGGGGAGACGGAGGAGACGGCCCTACCACCAAGGTGCCAGTGGAGGTTTCAGGAGACCCAGGACTTCATCCGGATCTGGGGGACCCTGGAGTACCAGCTGGAGCTAGCGCTCAACTAACGAAATGAGCATGTCTACGAGGACATAGTGTGGGAAATGGGGGCAGCAGGGCACCACCAGACTGTGGCCCAGTGCCGCTCAAAGGCCAAGGAGCTGAAGAGGGGGTACAAGGCCATACAGGACAACAATTGCCGGTCTGGACACGGAGCCCGGATCACCCCCTTCTATGATGCCCTGGACTGTATACTGCATATGAAGGGCTCGATTGTCACCCCACGTCTTTTGGGGAGTGCTGCGGTCCAGGGCAGGGAACAGGCCGAGGTCCCCCCTCCACCCGCTGCCCCCCATGAAAGCACATACTCCAGGGCCCTGGAACCCCAGGAGGAATGCCCTGAGACCTCCGACACCTGCAGGCACCCCCTGGACAGCAGCCCGGAGAGCCCCCACCCCCAGGCCAGACAGGCGGAGTCCAAGGCTGATACCCTCATCACCCTCAGCCAGTGGTCCCAGGGGGAGCACACCAACACAGAGGGGCCGGCCTCGAAGGGATCCGAGACAGACTTGGAGGGTAAGAGAGTGGCTGGGAGGGGAGAGGGACTGGGGGCCTGTGGGCAGGGGGGATGCACAAGCCATGGACAGCCCCAGTACCCCCTGACAAGGCGGAAAGGGGCCCCGCCTGGCCACCCCTACACCAACCACCCCCCCATTCTCCTTCAGTGCACAGGACACCACGGCACCAGAGGCAGGCAGGCAAGGAGGCCAATGCCGAGGAGCCCAGGCAGCAGGCGGAGGAACCAGGTGAGGCACATGGGCCAGGTGGGGGGCCAGGAGGGGGACCTGGGACACACGGAGCCGGTGAGAGGGGCCGGGGCTCTGGGGAGGGGGGATGAAAGGGGTCAGACAACACCCCTGGGGGGCCACAGAGCCCCAGGCCTGCCCCAGGGGGATGGGGGGAGGAGGAGGGAGGTCTGAGGGGGGCACTATGTGGGGTGGGTGCTGATGGGGGTGGAGGGGGTGGGGTTGGGTTGGGTGCACCTGTACATAGGGGGTGAAATAAATGCTTTGGCAACTGTATTGCTTCCTGTGACCATTTCTGGCTGACAGGGGCTCGGGGGTGTGTGTCACAGCCCATTAGGGGATGGGATCCCCCGGGGACACCATGGGGGTGGGCAGGGTGGTGATCACCCTCATGCCTCAGCCTCTCAGCTGATATGCCTCACCAGGGCGGCACGGATGCGCTTGGCATAATGGTACTCCCTCAGGTTCTCTGCGTTCACGTACAGTGGGACAGGGCCGGGGGGGCGGATGGGCTCGGGGTATTCCAGGGCTGCCCCCTCGGTCTCGCACATGTTGTGCAGCACACAGCAGGCCCTGATCACCAGGGCCAATGTCTCCACAGTGTTGTCCATCCAGCCAGTAAGGCTCCTCCAGTGCTGCTTGAGGGCCCTGAACAACTGCTCAACCACGGTCCTGCTAGAACACAGGCGGGAATTGTACAGCACCTCCACAGGGTGCAGGCAACCGGGTACACCTTCATCAGCCACCGGGTGAGAGGATAGGCTGGGTCACCCAGGATACAGGGGGGCATCGGTACCCCCTTGATCCAGGTCATCCCCATGTCAGCAAAGTTCCCTCGGAACATCCTGGCATAGAAGGGGGAGATGGTCATGATCCGGGCATCATGACTGCAGCCGGAGTTGCCCATGAAGATGTCTATGAACCTCCCCGGGGATCCACAACCGCCTGCAGCTGCAGTGAGTGATAACCACAGGGGCAGATTGGGAAATCAAAGTGGCCCAGGAAAATATAGCCTTAGTGGCCCTGTGCTTGCAGCAAAGCTGCTGGCATGCCGGAAATGGGCCAAGGGGGTGTGGCTTGGGGGCATGGCTTGGGGCAGGCAGAGTGCACCAGATTTGTGGCCTATCAGAGCTGAGTCCCCAGACTCATATCCTCAGCAGCCTGGCAGGGGTGAGTGGGAGGTTATGGGGGGCTGACAGGGGGGAGATTTGCCACTGGG
>QEPC01001365.1:1276230-1295109 GCA_003113815.1 Sphenodon punctatus
GCATCTTCATGAATGTTAGACCCCTTGTCTCTCCCTCTGTTCCCCTTCCTAAGTCTCTCCCCCAGCTCCTGTCTCTCAGATTGTAAGCCCTAGGGGCAGGGACCGTGCCTATTTTATTACTTTGTAAAGTTCCAGGTACACTGCTGGCGCTATATAAATGTTTGTTAATAATAATAATAATAATAATAATGTTTAATAAATCTGTCTTTGGCCATTTCAACTCCAGTCTTGATCTAAGGATTGTTATTTTTGCTACTGCTAGTGGCTATGTGTATTGCTACTGCTAATGGGATATGGGTACTGCTACTGCTAGTGGCTATGGGGTAAACAGACATGATGGTGCGATGTTGTGGCCCACTTTGGCCCACTTTGCACTGGAACTCATCTGAATGTTGGCCCAACATTTCCCCAGGCTATGTCAGTGGTTGACTTGGACTCTCACCTCCTGACTATGTTCAGGTAACAGCCCAGCATTGGGATGCTGTGACATTGTGGCTATGGGAGATTTCAGATGTTACGGGCACCTGATTCACCACAGTGGATTCCCAGCGGTGGCGAACCGGCTAACCACCCCCCATGGACAAGAGAGGCCCCAAAAAGACGTGACAGGAGCGGGACTATGGCAGGGAATCGCACCAGCAGACTATGTCCCGGGGCAGTGCAACAGACATTACGCTGATCCCAGGCTCGGTCGTGGTCAAAGCACCCAGAAGGAGCCGGGGTGGCTTGTCCCGGCTGCTGCCATGTGTCCTTTAAATCTCCCTCCCCGGCCTGTGTTTTGCTCATTGCCTGGCAGTGACACTGCATGCTTTGTCCCTGGCTGAGAATCATGTTGCTTGATTCCAGCTGGTGGTTGCCGTTCAGTCGTTACTTTTTTTCGTTTTCCAGTGGGAATCGCTTTGACCATGCTTTTGAAGATGGTCTGGGCCGGAGCTCTGGAAGCATGGCTATTTTCAACCCCTGGTGGGGATTGACTGTGGTGAACATCTGGCACCCCCAAAACAGAAGTTCGGGGTGATTTGGCCCTGCTGCAGGATTGACCATGGTTCACTGTGGTTGACTGTGATTTCGTAATGTCTGAAAATACTCTATGTCACCACATAAATTCTTGGGCCCTAGGAAAAAAAAAATGTGTGGTCCACTACCAATTTTGCTGGAGATCTGAACTGACTGCAGTCCTGCATTACTTATTTGCAAAATGGTGGCACCCAGATGTTCAGAAGCTCAAACAGGAGGGCACTGCCACTTTGTACACAAGCAGTAGAGGGAACCACAATATTGCACGTGCACAGTACTAAAAGTACTCTTTTGCTCGCATGCATTCAGAATGTTGCACAGAGTTATGCTGCAGTTTAAAATGTATGGCAGGACTCAGTAGGGATGGGAGAATGTGGTTCGGAAGTTTGGAGTTCGGACCTAACTCAAATAGTTTGGTCAACTGAACTGAACGTGTGAACTGAACTCAAATTTGAACGTTCAGTTCGGATGTGTTCGGTGAGTTCGGAATTGAATTTCCATTGGTTTCAATGGAAAACACATTATTTGCTGTAACATTTTTGTGTTTTATGCTATGTGACTGAAACATGGTATGCCTATACATCCACTAGAAATCATTATGTGTTCCAAATTTCAAAATGATTGGATAAAGGAACCCGATTTTATAAGCAGCTGAATATTGTATTTTGCAATATTCTACATATACATTCTTAGCTGTAACTTCTTTGTCTCACATCTAATGTAAATAAAACTTGTCCAATTTATACCCCTTCCCATATTTACTATCTTTGCCAAATTTTAGAAGGATTGGAAAAAGGTTCTTGGTGGTATAAGCAATTAACATATAAATGTATGTCTGACTATAACAACTTTTTTGTCCAAGCAGTGTACATGAAATTTGGCAGGACAATATATTACACTTTCATGATCATCTCTGCCAAATATCAGAAAGAGTTTATGAAGAGTCCTAATTTTATATGCCTGTACAACATATGTAGAGAAGGGGCCTATGCCTGGGATTCTCTTATGTCACTGTGGTATAAGGTCAGTTTGTGATGCGAATTGGACAGCATAAATGTCAACAAAATATCCTAATTCTGTACTGGGACCATCCCAACATATCTTCCCCACTTGTTTCTGGGAAGTCAGAAGCATCTGTTTAGGAAAGATTCAATAGAGATTCTCTTATGTCCTCTGTCTCAGTGCTGCAGGATGTGATTGTGATGATAATTGGCCAGCCTGGATGTGTTTAAACTATGTCTCCTGAATTATGGGATGCTATCGCAGAAGTCCCAGTTATGTTGCTTATGCCTGCCTCAGGGCCGCCCCCTATGCCCACCTCGAAGCCACTACCAATTGGTCCTGTAAAGCTAGAAGCTTGCATTAATGTGTTTTGCCATTGAATGTGTCTGTCAGTCTTTGGGGTTGCTCCACATCCTTCCTCCTACAGTCTCTCTCCCCCTGCCATGTAGGGTGCCTGCCTCTGAATGGCACTGAATATGCGGATATTCATCTGAATAATGATCTTCACGGGGACAACATCAATTGCTTATATAATTGGGTCCCTTTATCTCCTGTACATTTGCTGAAAAGGCAGGAAAGGTATTTGATATATTCTTGCCAAATATTCTGTAAACAGAATTGAATATCAAAAGGTTATAGCTGGAAATGTATTTTCAGGTTAATGTCTTATACCCTGGGGACCCTTTATCCACTCTTTCTGAAAATTTTCAGAATATTAAGCATATGGAGGAACATAATATGCACAAGTTTCATGAACATTGCATGCAAGATAAAGAAATTGTAGCCATGAATGTTATGGAGCTTTTCCTAAAATCACAACCTTCAATTGCTTCTGAAATCGGTTTCCTTTATCTAATCGTTCCAAATTTTGGTACTCATAGTGCCCTCAATCGGAGGTACACGTTCCCCAAATTTCATCAAAATTAAATAGAAAAAAAATGTTATAGCTGGAAATATGTATTTCAGTGTTGAACCTTTATTTCAAAAACCAAATGTCATTTTCAGTTCCCGATTGCACTGAACTAAAGACCAAACCAAGCCCAACTGAACCAAATACTGAATCTGAACTCAACATTCGACCTGAACCACCAAACAGGCGAACATCCAAACCTGGTTCTGTTCACACATCCCTAGGACTCAGTACAACATTCCAAAATAGCAGAAAAGATCTGCAAAGATGAAGGGACTGAATCAATTCATCCTTATTATGCCCACACCTTAAAAACTAGTTACTCTCAACTCACTCCAATGGCCAGGCTTCTTCTTCAGGGTCAGGTCTACTTCCTTCAGGAAGCTCCAGGCAGCCTCTCCCAGGAGATGTGTTCTCCTCTCCGGTCAGGAGCAGACTGCCTCTTCTTCCTTTTCCTCTTCTCTTAATATAACTGGACCCACCCCCAAAACATTTCCATTCCCTGTGGTGGACATTTTAGGAGTCCCACATGGCAGGCGCCTCTCTTAAAGGTATAGCAACCTTATTGTGGCACCACTCTGTCATAGTATTCTTACTGGAATTCCAATTGTCAATTTGAAAATGTATAAAATGGCTGCCACAGTACAACAAAATGACCAGTTCTGTCTAAAACTAAATTTTGGCTTTACCTCTAGCCCTAGGAGAAAGAAAATAGAGAGGATACTGTTTTTCTGCCTTTGAGAGACAGTTTAATTTGTTTTGGAAACAAAACCTGTGGGACAATAGATTAGAGATGTCTGGATGGACAAAACCAGTGTAGTCTTAAAGGGCAATAACTTGGGACTCCATAGAGGGCACTGATAATTGAGCAGGCCTAATCTTGGTGTGCTAAGACCCCATAGGTTCAGGGAGATATAAGAGAAATCTGTAAGATAAAGAATGCTCTGGAGAACATGATTATCGAACTGTTATTTACACTTTTCCATATGTAATACAAAGCCTAAGAGGGATCCCAATAAAATTAACCAATTTAGGGGAACGTTTCATACAGTACATTAACATGGAAATTGAAAGTTATCAACATGGTGTGACAGGATAAAAACCAATATCTAGGCTCAGACAAATTCATGGAGGATGGGACCAATAATCAAACTAGTCAGAGGATTCAAATTCATGCTAAGGGTGAGTCTAAGGCCGCTTGCCCACAGTACCACAGTGGGGGAAACTAATAAAATTAAAATTCATGGCTGGGAAACTAACGTAAAGCTTTGAATGTGGATGCAGGGTTGTATTTTGCACCCTGCCTTTCGTGACTGAAAACAATGCAAGACGCATCATATGATGCTTTTATCCCGACACCCACACTCCAAGCTTCATGCTCATTTCCCTGCCGTGAGTTTTCATCTTGTAAGTTTTCCCTGGCACAGAAACGTGTGCAAACAGTTTAAAACTCTGACTGCTAGGAGATGGGAAGGAACAACAGGGAGAGTATCATCCCTAAAGCTGAAACAGGTAAACCTGTTGAATATACACTAATCACGATGCTATTTGTCGTTTTTTTAATGTATTAACTCCTATCTCTGTGTGTGTCTGAATGCCCATTTATTTTTTAAATCAGCTGGTTTAAAGGGTAGCATGGTCTCAGAGAGGGAGAAACAGAACCCAGGAGAAACCCCTGCTCCTTTAAAGCAGAGCTAGTGGGCCACACTGAAGGTACTCTTACAAACTACTAGGAATGGGACCCCAGGCAGAATACAAGATACTGTATTTACTGGTATCGGATCTCCCCAGTATCGGATTTACTGGTATCGGCATACCGGATTTTTAACGTTGGCCGTGTTACCATTTTAAAAATATTTCGGCCGTTCACTTCAATTGTCGCGATGTAAAAAACCCGGTAAAGTGGCCAATGTTAAAAATACGGTATGCCGATACCGGTGATTATCGGATTATTGGATTAATACGATATACCTGATTATCGGATGTATCGGATTTCCACCCCTACCAATATTCCCACCCCTACAAACCACTAACAAATGTAACATAAGGATGCCATGCTGGGTCAGAGCAATGGTTCATCAAGGCCAGCATCTTGTGTCTGACACTGGCCATTCTAGGCCACTTTGGAGGAGTATCCAACAGGTTATAATGGAGTGATTCATTCCCTGCCCTTCACTCCCAACAGTGAGAGCTTACAGTTCCTTATTAGAGCAATATGCCAATCTGTTTTCTATGACTGAATTTGAAAAGAACATCTACAAGTTTTGCAGCTAGCTTCGGTGATAGAGCTTTGAAAAGAAATGGGGCAGATTGCTTTATGTAAAGAAAGTAACAGCGTATGGCCACCAGGGACTCTACCACAGCACATGGGGTGGGGGTGGGATGGTAGGGAGAAGTCCTATATCCCTGTATCGTTGTTAGTGTTACAGAAGAAAATCTATACATGGAAGCAATCACACCTTCAGCCTTCCACTGGGTTCATATTTGAACCCCTGACCTACTAGTCACCCATGTAATGTTCTACCACCAAGGCAACAGGAAGCCTCTGCAAATTGTCCAAAGTCAAGTAGTAGCTTCTAAGGCTGTTATGCCAGGGGTCCTGGGTTTTTGTTTGCCCTATATCATTATCTCAGTTAGCTTCTAGAAAATGAAGGAGCAGCTTCTAGTTTGCCAGTTCAGGGTGCAAATTCTCCATCCATTAAGTTAATGGGAGCCAATTCTTAATTCAAAAGAAGCTAATAAAGGAAGAGACAAAGGATGTTTTTCGATGGACAGCTGCCCCTACCTCTGCTCCACCTCACCCCTAGGCAGGCCATCAATTTAAAAGTGTCTTTCTTGGGGGTGAGACAGAGAAGAAACAGGGCAGACTGTCCATGCTCTGGGGAAGCTCTGCTTGCAGTGCTCCGGATCATCCCGGAGCACCACAACCAGAAGGGGATGCCCAAGAACGGAGCTCTGGTCAAGGGCAGAGCAGTGGTCCATCTACTCAGTGGATGGACCACTGCAGCTCTGCTTCAGGCCAAGGGTTGCCCTGACAATGCCATAGAGCTGTGGCTGATCCACCTTCAACTCAATGGGAAGGGGGTGCCGTGCAGATGGTCTGCGGACCACGGCAATGCTGGGTCAAGTGCTGTTCTGCCAGGCCTTTCACAAGGGGGAGGGATGAGGGTGGGTTGTTTAAGGGGATGGGGTGGAATGTTGTTTATTTATGCTTGAGATTTTGATTATGGGGGAGGTGATGCTCCTGTTTTATTTACTGTTTTTTGTTGTTGTTTTTGTTGTCTTCAGGGTCCTATGTAAATTTTATACATGTTTTTACTCGTGTAAGCCACCCCGGGCTGCCTCTGGCAGGAGGTGTAGGGTAATAACTCATCCCAGAAAGATGGGTCAGACGGTGCCTCCATAACCTCATGCCCCTCGCTTACTGCTTCCAATCCGGTGTCAAAGTTACTCTAGATCTGAGTGATCTTGTCTGACAAGGAAGTGGCAAACTCCTCACAGCAGGCCTGGGACAAGTCCCTGTCCAGACGGAGGGAGGCCAGACTGACCAGCACCCGCACCACCCAGAACAGGTCCGCTGGATGCGACTTCACAGATGCTATGAGGGAAGCAAAGAACTCCTTCTTTGCTATCCTCACAGCCTCAACATAGGGCCACAAATGCGTCTTATGGAGAAGTCAGTCAGATTCAGAGCGAGTCCGACACCAGTGTCACTCTAGTCTCCTACCTACCTGTTTCATACACCTCAGCCCCTCAGTAAACCAAGGGATCCTGCGGCAACGAGACGGAGGGGAAAGACGTGTCAGAGCCACCCTGTAGAGCCTGCCCCCCCCCAACAAGATGTTCCAATGCTGGACAAGGTCATCCACAGAGTGGCCATCTGGGTCTAAGGTTAACTCCCTCAAAGCCTCCTGAAACCGCTGAGGTTCCATCAGCCTCCGAGGACGGACCAACCTAACTGGTCCATTCCCCTTCTGGAGGAGGTGTACTGAGAGACTGGCCTGTAGGAGATAATGATCAATCCATGACAAGGGTGTGACCCTCACATCCCCCACTAATGGATCACCCGCCTCAAGGCCAGAACAAAAGATCAGTTCGAGAGTATGCCCTCCCACGTGGGTCAGGCAGTTACCACTTGGGACAAGTCCATGGTTGCCATGGCTGCCATGAACTCACACTCCACTCCTACAAGGCCGGCATGGGCATGGGCATTGAAGACTCCCAGGACCAAGGTCCTCAAGGAGTTCAGTGCCGCCTCCAAGGCCAGCTGTGCTAGAGCGGCAAGGAATGCTGCCGGATACCAGCAGCACCCCAAGCTTGCCCCCAGCCAAATCAAACACCACATGGAGGGCTTCAATACCTGAAATCTCCCAAACTGGATAACTCCTAACTGGCCATCCCTCTCTAAAAATAATAGCTACACCTCCCCCCTGGCCCCCTGTGTGTGGCTCGTGCTGAACAGCATACCCGGATGGAAAGAAGTCTGCTAAATCTGGTCCTGCCCCCTTGTCCAGTCAGGTTTCTGTGATACATGCAAGGTCCGCTGCCCCATCCAGGATCAAATCCTGGATCAGTGGGACTTTATTCGCTACGGACCTTGCATTCAACATCAGCAGCCCTTCACAGGTGGACCTTAGACCCTGATCCTCTCTCACCCTCAGTGGGGGGGCGGGTGACTCTCTTAACCTCCACCAGGAACCTCGGTCCCCTGGGAGGATGAGTCACCCGTCCCCTCGGACCATACCGTCCATGCCCCATAACCACACCTATAGCAGCTCCCCCCTCCCATCTGCTCCATCCTGACCCCTAACCCTTGACTGTTCACCCTTCCTCCAGTTTCCCCCTCCCTCCCCTCCCCACATCCCCCCCATTTCTCCTCCTCCCAACCCCTCCCCCCCTGTGCTCTCACCACAGGAGTTACCCCCAACCTCTCTAATCCACTCCCCATAACCTCCCACCCCATTTCCTGGAACTCCCCCTCTCACTGGGAGTCCCCTTGAGCCATTCCCACCCCCCGTATCACCAGGGGGCAAGGCCCATCTCCCCGGAACTCCCTCTCTCACAGGGAGTTCCCCCCCCAACCCTCCCTAAAGGCCACCTCCCCTCCTCTCACCAGGGGGTTAGGTCCTATCCACAATAACCCACTCCCCGTGCCCCCCACCCTCAAGTCACACCCACTGCATCCTCCCCACACCCCTTAAAACCACAAATTAAGAACAAGATAAAAGCCGCCCCCAGCAACAGCAGTAGCAACTGTGATATTGATGGGCGGCGACAGCAACAGCAAAGATGGACTGCACGATAATCGATGCGGTGTCTGTCCAGCAGAAGGCCCCCGGCACCCTGGCTCAGCAAACAGCCCCAGTCAATGGTTAATTAAACCTGGCGCTGTCAGAGCTGCATGCGAGGGAAGTGCGGCTGGCCACCCCTGAAAAAGATTCAGGGGTGGTCTGGCTAAAGACACCCCAAAGTGGTAGAGGGCAGGGCTCAAATTCCAGCCCTGTCTTGAATTATTGAATTTAACAGGGCAAAGGGGGAAATAACACTAACCTCAGTGCTCATGAATGATCAGGGGTTTCACATGACCGGACTAATGTGAGTTAAATTCACGTTCATCGGTGTCCCTTTCTTAACGTGATCAAGCAGCCTAGAACCTTGCCACACTCAGTGACCTGTGTTCACTGCATTTTCATCTGTGGCAATAGATAACACACAATGAACAGTCCCTGGTCCACACTCCAGTAAATACTGATAAATTTGAAATGAAAGTCCTTCTTTAAGTAAGTTTTGTTGAGGTAAATAGATAAATCTATAATTACAGATAATTCTTGCTGGCAGTATAACAATTGCCTTTGATACTGGAAATTAATTTGCAATCTTATGTTTAAAATAATGCAAACAAATTTGGTAGTCCTTTATAATGAATGGCAATCAACATTTGAGGAGAAGAAAAAGACACTTAAGATTACTGCATTTTTAAAGGATGTAATCGCATGTTTGATATATAATATAAAGAACTCCATGCCCCAGTACCAAAGTCTTATGAGACTCCTTTTAAAA
The DNA here is from genome assembly GCA_003113815.1 of Sphenodon punctatus. Lineage (NCBI taxonomy): Eukaryota > Metazoa > Chordata > Lepidosauria > Sphenodontia > Sphenodontidae > Sphenodon > Sphenodon punctatus. The sequence goes on from QEPC01001365.1 coordinate 1,285,220, forward strand.
CCCATCTAGCTTCTTAATCTTCCAACGTTTTTCCTTCAGCTGATGTAATGCTGAGATTTGTTTCTCATAAAACTTATTTGCAAATTTCAAAAAGAAAACTGATTGTTGGAGTTCTCTCTGAGCAGCATTATATTTTATTCCGTTTTACTGCAGGTGTGGATTCCACAACAGCTACTATTGATACTATGATTTGATTATATATTCTTAAGGTATCTTTATACTGACAGTTAAACAAGATTGCCGGAAACAAGGAACTGCACATCTCTGAACCTAAAAGGAGTCATTTACAGGTACATCAGGAAATGAGCTCTTGAGAGCAAGAATTCAGTGCAAAGTCAACAGCCTCTGCAAGGAAGGAGACAGGAGAGATTATAAACTGAATGGTTTTGAATATTTTTTCACATTATATACCACTTAAATATTACTTTTCAACTGCAATGTAAGGGTGTGCATTTTGTTTTTGTTATTATGATAACAAAAACAAAAATTGATTTTCATTTTTGTTATTGTAACAACTAAAAACACAAATAATAATAACCAAAAAAAATGAAAACAATTATTAAAAAAATAATGGGGAAAATACTGAAAAACGTATTTCTGGCTTTACCTTTTTTGTTTCTCAATAAATTCTGACGTTACTTGGAGAGTTTTTTCCACCAATGAAGGGCCCTATGCATACCAATTTTCTAAATGTGTGGTTGAAGGAGACCAATTTTAGAAGCAATTAAATATTGTGATTTTAAGAAAAGCTCCATACACATAACTGGCTGCACCTTTTTTTATCTTCCATCCAATTTGCATAAAACCTGGAAAGATTATGTACCTCCACTACTGTAGTAAATCTACCAAATATCAGGAAGATTGGATAAAGTGTCCTGACATTATTAGCTATTCACTTGAAAATACATTTCTGGCTGTAACATTTTTATATTCCATTATGTTTACAAGTAATTTGGCAGAAATTTATTGAACACTGTCCCTGACATGTCTTACAAATTACAGGAAAATTTGATAAAGGAACCCAATTTTATAAGCAATTGAAGTTGTCCCCTTGAAGACCATTATTGAGATAAATAACAGCACATGTAGTGCCAGTCAGAAGCAGGCAACTAGCATGGCAGGGGGAGGGAGTCTGTATGAGGAAGGATGGGGAGCAACCCAACAGACTGACAGACACATTCACTGGCCAAATACTGCATGCCGTCAGCTTTACAGGACCAATAGGTGGTGACTTCGAGGCACGCACAGGGGGCAACTCTCTTGCTGGGATAGAAGGGACATAACTGGGACTTTGGGGATAGCATCCCAGAAATCAGGAGATGTAGTTTACACATACAGCCTGGCCAATTATCATCACAATCACATCATGTGGCACTGTGACAGAGGACATAAGAGAATCTCTATTGGCTCTTTCCTAAGCAGATGCTTCCGATTTCTCAATAACAAATGGGGGAGAGATGTTGGGATGGTCACAGCACAGAATGAGGATATTTGGTTGACATTTTGCTGGCTAATTGGCATCACAAACCAATCTTATACCATAGTGACACATAAGAGAATCCCTGGCATAGGCTCATTCTCTATATTTTTATTTTTATTTATTTTATTTTAGAAATTTTTACCCCTCCCATCTGGCACAGGCAGTCAACAATAAAAACACTTTAAAAACTCAAAACAAATGAAGAATTAAAACATCCCTAACCAGACATCACCCTAACACATTCCCCCCCACCTTACCAATCCTCCCCATCAAAAACCAGGTGGAACACCCACATTTTACAACAGTGTCAAAAAGAGGGGAGATCTGGGGCCAAATGGGCCTCCACTGGCAGGGACTTCCACAGCCATGGAGCAGCCACCGAGAAGGTTCTCTCCATTGTGGCCCCCTGTCAGAATTGGGGGGCATTGAGGATAGCACCCCCCGATGACCACAGAGGCTTATCCAGGACATGGGGGGTGAGGCGGGCCCACAAATAGGTCGGGCCAAGGCCATTTAGGGCTTTATAGGGAAGCACCAACACCTTGAATCAGGCCCAGAAGACTATAGGCAGCCAGCGCAGAGGCCGAAGAACCAGTGTAATATGTTCCCGGATGCCCAGTTCCACCAGGACATGGGCCGCCACGTTCTGCACGTTCAGTCTCCGAACCATCACCAGGTAGCCCCATGTGGAACATGTTACAGTAGTCTAGCCTAGAGGTGATGAAAGCATGAATGACAGTGGCACAGGTCAGAGTCCGAAACATACGGCCAAAGAAGATGCACCAGATGTAATTGGCGAAAGGCACTTCTTGCCACATACTCCACCAGAGCATCCAAGTGGAGCTGCGAGTCAAGGAGCAGCCCCAGACTCCAAACCTGGGGAACCAGTGGAGGGCAGACCCCATCCCCGCCGCCTTACCCACCAACATCACCTCTGTCTTATCAGGATTCAGATTTAGTTGATTCACCCTCATCCAATCCCCCCCAGCTTCTAGACACTCGATAAGCACCTAGAATGCTGGTCCTGGGTCCGATGAAAAAGAGAGGTAAAGCTGGGTGTCATCAGCATATTGATGACACTGCATGCCAAACCTCCTGACCACCTTGCCATATATATGCTTTTCAGGCATATAAAATTGGAACCCTTTATCACATCTTTCTGATATTTATCAGAGATTATTGTGAAAGTGTAAGATATAGGGTCATTTCCGATGTTACGAGACCACGGTCAACCACAGTGAATCCCCTGTGGTGGCCGTTTGTCCTGTAACGTCTGTTGTGCGTTCCGCCAGATGTTCACCACAGTGAATCTCCGGTGGGAATCACAATGGGTACTTTCAGACGATACGGGGCCCTTTGGCCCCGTACCGGAAGCAACGTCTTCGTTCCCCGCCGGGGTCACCCCTGCACGGCCCAACAGACGTGCCGGGGGGATCCCGGCGGGGAAAGTGGGAGGGGCCGCGCGGCGCAACGTGCAGCCGCACGGCCCCGCCCCCTCCACGCACCCCGCCGCCCGCCCTCCGAGGAGACGGGCGGGCGGCGGGGCCAATGCGGCCGCCGCGTCTGGCCGATCGTGCCACGGCCCGGGATCCCGCCGGGGATCCCGGGCAGTGGCACGCGGCCAGACGTTACTTTTTGTTGGCCACGGCCCGCGGTCCATTTGACCACGCTTCCCGGGACCTTCCCCCGGCTAGCCCGGGAAGCGTGGTTCAAATTGACCCCATGTGGCAATTGAGCGTGGCCAACATCTGGCGCACGCCGTGCAGACGTTCAGGGGCCTTTGGCCCCGCGGGGGGGTTGAGCGTGGTTCACTGTGGTTCAGCGTGATCTCGTCACGTCTGAAATCACCCAATGACTACGATTCTGGACCTCCGGCTGCCTGGAGGTCCAGAATCATGTTTAGCTGGACCATGTTCCGGAATTGGCCAAAAGTAACATCTGTTACATTGGCCCATCCCAGATCATGGCCCAGACCACGATACAGGACCTGCCCATCTCATGGAAGGTGGGCGGCTGGGGGAGAGTGGGGGTGGGACTGTGCGGCTGCACATCACGCTGCACAGCCCCGCCCCTTCCCAATCCCCTGTAGGAATCAGGCCGGCACATCTGAAGGATGGCCGGACTGATTCCTGACCGGGATCCGAAATGGATCCCAGTCCATGATTGAGCGTGGCGGGCCTCCAGGCCTGTCACATCTAAAATTACCCATTGCTCTGCAAAATTTTATGTACACTGGTTGGACTACAAAGATGTTAAGTCAGACATTAATGTATAAGTGAATTGCTTATACCACCACTACCCTTTATCCAATTCTTCTGAAAATTGGCATATATATTAAAGATTTGGAGAAGTATAAACTTGCCAAGTTTTGTCTACATTATATGCAATTGCAATTGTTATTTTATTAGGCTCTAGCTTTTGCCATGGCTGAATGACAACAAAAGAGACAAACATTATATGAGAGACAAAAAATTTGCAGCCAGAAATGTATATGCAGATTTTTGCAAAACACCATAATTAAACTGCTCATATATTCTTATTCTTTTGTACAGTCTTTCTAGAATTTAGTACAGTTAATGCCTTCTATTGGAGGTATAATTGTTCCAAGATCCATCCAAATATAATGAAAACCAAAAAAGGTACAACCAAAAATGTGTTTTCCATTGAAAGCAATGGAAATCGAAAACAAAAGTAAAAATGAAAGTGAACTTTTGATATTTATAAAAATGAAAACGGAGTATTTAAATAAAAAAAGGGAAAATGAAAACAAAAAACAACATGGGTCCCTGGTGCACACCTCTACTGCAGATAATTTAAAAATGCTCAATGTTTGATATACAATAATCTGCAGAATTTATCTGCATTAGGTTCTCATTTATCAGACAGTTATTGGTCAGTCTCTAACCAATAACCTTTTTAAGGAAGGTTATTGAGCGGGTGGTGGTACGGCAACTCCAGGAGCATTTTCTTAGATCCCTCTCAGTCTGGCTTTCGTCCGGGTTATGGCATCAAGTCTGCACTTGTGGCCTTGGTCGATGACCTCTCCTGAGCATTAGACCAGGGTCATTCGACCATGTTGGTTTTATTAGATCTGTTGGCTGCATTTGATACTGTTGATCACAAGCTGTTGGTGACTCGCCTGCGGGACCGGGCCGGGGTGGGCGTAGCATTCTTGAGTGGTGTCACTCTTTCCTGGCTGGAAGAAATCAGCGTGTGGTCTTAGGTAATTTTTCATCCTCTCCTCAGGATCTCACGTGTGGGGTCCCACAGGGATTGTCCCCGATCCTGTTCAACATATATATGCAGCTGTTGGGGGATGTCGTTAGGGGGTATGGTGTGAGGTGTCATCAATATGCTGATGACACCCAACGATACCTCTCTTTTTCATCAGACTCAGGCCTGGAAGTCTCATTGCTTACCTGTTGCTTGTTTGCTGCGGGGGATTGGATGTGGGTGAGTTGACTGAAACTGAATCCCGGCAAGATGGAGGTGATGGTTGTAGGTAAAGGAGGGGGAGGGCCATCATCGATGGGGTCCATCCCCCCTTGGTGGCTCAAGTCCACAATCTGGGGGTGCTCCTTGACCTTCAGCTTTCCCTGGATGTCCAGGTGATGACTGTAGTGAAAGGAGAATTTCCCCAATTACATCTGGTGCATTGCCTGAAGCCATATGTCTCAGATGCAGATCTTTCCAGAATCATCCATGCTTTTATTACCTTGAGACTAGATTACTGCAACATGCTCTATGTGGGGTTACCTTTGGTGATGGCCAGGAGGTTGTAGCTAGCACAGAATGCGGCGACCCATCTCCTGACTGGGATGGGGCGGCACGGCACAAGCACATAACACTTGTGCTCCGTTCTCTGCACTGACTGCCAGTGATGTACCAGACCCAATTCAAGGTGTTGGTGCTTAACTTTAAAGCCCTAAATGGTTTTGGGCCGACATACCTCAGAGACCGCCACAACCCCCAGGTTCTGGATCAGCCCCTGCGGTCATCGGATACTGCCCTCCTGTAGGTCCCCTGAGTGTCTTGGATGTCGACCATGTGGAGGGTGTTCTTGGTGGTCACACCATGTCTGTGAAATGCCCTCCCGTTGGAGGTCCGTCTGTCTTCAGACCTCCCCCCTCTTTTAGTAGGCAATGTAAGACCTGGCTGTTCCACCTGGACTTTGGGGAGGGGAAAGGGGAGGGTGGGGTGGGCTGTTAGATGGGTTATTATTGCTGCATTTATGTATTATTGTTTTTCATTGTTTTTAGATGTTTTATGTGTTTTAATTTTGTATGCTTCCCTGAGCTGCCTGTGGCAGGAGGGGGTGGCATAAAAGCTGAATGAACAAATGAGTAAATTAATTACTAGACCATGATTTAACCTGACTTTCATAATTTTGGCAAGTAGCGTGTATGATGGTGGTGTAGGTATAATAAGGCTGTTCCACTCTTTGGGTAAAAACAGGGGTGACAGTGGTGTGGTTTGGCCCACTGTGGTCTGAGATCCACCAGAACACCTACTTACGCAACACCAGATGTTATTTTGGAATGGTCCCAAGCAAGTAGGTGGCTAGCACAGGCTGCATCCTCAGAAAATTACTGAAGAACGCCAGAATCTCGGTTTAGCCCCACCATACCTGCCTCAGGATAGGGGCTGCTATGGCCAAGTGCCATGGCATGGCTGTCCATGGAGAGTGGGGCACTGGGGGCAGGGCAGTGGCAGGACCAGCCACCCATAAATTTTTTTTAGCTTCCTGCCCCACCTGGGCCATGCAGGTAGCAGGATGGCTCCCCAGCCACACACACATTTGTTCATTCCCCCTCCCTGACCTGGACCATGTTGGATGTAGTTTCCTGCCCCAGTCTGGTCCGTGGAGCTTCTGTGCTGCCTCCACATCTATTTTTAGTTTGCCCTTTGAGGCAAGATGAGTGGTTCATACCATTACAGGGCAGACAGAAGCAGCAGATGGACGACAGAACAGCACTAAACCCCTTGGATCTTCTTTCTGGTGGTTAGCAGTGTTCTTGCAAGCTGGGAGACCACACACTTTAAATGCCCACTTGGTCAGGAAAGGATTAGAGGAATTTAGTGGACAAAAATCCCTTCATCGTAATCTCAACATGTATTTGCCTCAAAGTTTCTGGAACATGTTGTCTACTCCCGCTGCCTGGACCTCCTCTCTGCCAACTCCTCCCTGGACCCTCCCCAATCCGGCTTCCGCCCCCTCCACTCTACTGAAACTGTCTTGGAAAAGATCACCAATGATCTACTTGTTGCTAAATCTAAGCGCCTCTAATCCATTCTTGTCTTCCTTGACCTCTCTCCTGCCTTTGACACTGTCGACCACTTGCTTCTATTGGACTTGTTTTACTCTTTGGGATTCCATGGTTCTGTCCTTGACTGGTTCTCCTCCTATCTCTCTGACTGCTTCTTTAAAGTCTCGCTCCCCGAGTCAAATTCCTCCTCCCTCCCCCTTTCGGTTGGGGTCCCCCAAGGCTCTGTCCTTGGCCCTCTCCTCTTCTCTATTTACACCCTGTCCCTTGGCAAACTTATTGCCTCCCACGGATTCCAATATCATCTCTATGCTGATGACACCCAACTCTATCTTTCTACCCCCTCTCTCTCCTCCTCTGTCCACTCACGCCTCGTCCACTGCCTCTCTGATATCTCCGCCTGGATGTCCCAACATCAACTCAAGCTCAACATGGCCAAGACCGAACTCCTCATTTTTCCTCCCGCCTCTTCCTCTCCCCTCTAACCTGCCAATCTGCATAGATAGAGTCACCATCCATCCTGTTCTCCAAGCCCGTAGCTTGGGCTTCATCTTTGACACGCACCTCTCTTTTAAACCTTACATTGAGTCTGTTGCCAAATCCTGCCAATTCGCCCTCTGTAACATTGCTCAGATCCGCCCCTTTCTCTCTACCTCCTCGGCCAAAACCCTTCTTCATGCCATGGTTATCTCTCACCTCGATTACTGCCACTTCCTCCTTGCTGGCTTCCCTCGCTCTCACCTGTCCCCCCTTATCGCAATCCAAAACTCCGCTGCCAAGGTCATTCACTCTGCTCGTCATTTCGACCATATGCAGCCTCTCCTCTTCTCTCTTCACTGGCTTCCCCTTCCTAAAAGTATCCTGTTTAAACTCCTGGTATTCACATTCAAAACACTCCACGACCAAGCTCCCCCTTATTTCTATGTTCTGTACAGCGCCAGTTACATGACCGGTGCTATATAAATGTTTATAATTAATAATAATAATAATAATAATAGTTAGTTAGTCAACTGACTGGAACTGGGAAGGAATTTTTCCCTGACCAAAACTGACCTGACTAGATGAGTTTCTAGTAGAGCTGAAATAAATATTTGTGGCAATTCCAATAGTCAATAAATGTGCCTGCTTCTATTTGGGTTTGTGGCAAAGCAGTTAGTAACCACTATTTTCTCCTGCTTCATCAGATAGCTATTTTAACCTTTTGTTTTCCTAGGTATGGCATCATTTCAGTTATTGTGGCATTTCAGTTCATTTGTTTCAACGCTAATGTAGGGAGCAAAATAACAAACTAAATAACAAGATAAATGACTATACTGCAGATATACATTTTGGTTGTGAATAATTTTAGGATATTTGGAGAAATAACCAATCATGCAAATAATATTTCTGAATGTCAAAGCCACTGTTTGTTTTGTCTTACTTCTGATTTACTGCTTGGGCAATGGAGAGCGTATTTAAGGTCTAGGTTGCTGCTAAATAGGCTGTGGTTATATTACTTCAGTTTTGTGGGTGACTATGGTGAAAGCTTAAATGCCTTAAATAAAATGAATAAATAAATAGAAAAAATATATTACTGCAGTGTCAACTAAGCCAGTATGTCAAATGCTGAAGGGAAAGGGGCAGAAGATTTTGTATTAGAATAAACAACAACAAAAGGCACCTCATTATAAATTGAGGGGGGAAGGGATAGATTAAATGGCTGTAGAAGCCTGAACTTTGATCCCTAGAGAACAGGAGAGCAGCACAATTTGCAAGATTAGTACCATATAGGGCTGGAAGTGGATCTTGTTTCTTTCTCAGTTCTCATCCAGATTCAAGGAAAATTGAGAATAAAAAAAAGCCCTAATCTCAACAATTTCTCATAAGGATTTATTTTTCTCGATTAAAAATTAAAAAAAACTATGCATGCAAAAAAAAGGGTCATCAGGCCATTCTGCGCATGTGCAGCCCTTTCCCAAAATGGCACTGTCAGTATCACTGCCATTTTGGAAAAAGGCAGCCATTCTGAGCATGTGTGGTGGCCATTTTGTGCATGTGCAGAATGGCTGTCCCTTTTGGAAAAGACTGTGCATGCACAAAACAGCCCAGCAGCCATTTTATGCACGTGCAGTTATCACAGAAGAGATGGGGGGGGGGCAGGAGAAGAAGCAAAACACTGGGATGCAAGGGCCTAAGCTCAGAGAGAGTACCACCACCCTTCCTTTCTCCTTCTCAGGAGTCACCCTTTGGTGTTGACAGCCCCTCAGGATCTTATAGGGACTTTCCTCCTATAAGGAGGCAATCCAGATCATCATAGTGTTGATGATGGCCTCAGTCTTCCCTAAAATGGGTACGGCCCCCCTCGCTGTATAATCAAGGGCCAGTAAACTTAAACCAGGAGGGCTTAAAGGGACAGGCCTCACTGGTGACCAAGGGCCAGCAAATGTGGAAAAGGGGAGCTTGAAAGGATAACCCCCATAGCAAAGAGGGGCTTCTAAAAAAGGATTGGGCCCAGCCACCATGGAACCCAGCAGAAAGTAGGTCACTTATGTGAAATACCAGCCTGAACCTGGGGGAAGAGAGGAAAAAGGAAAATGCCTAGAGTAAAGTATGGGGCTCATAGAGGCATTCTTCCTATTCAGTAGAGCACTGATGACTGGAACTTGGAGCAGCACACACACACACACCCAGGAATGAAGAAATCCAGGTGTTCCCTTGAGCCTCCTTAACTACCCTCCAGTCACTGTTGTTTACTCTTTCCCTCTGTGTCAAAGATCTCTTATGCATCTTGTATGGCCCTCTTTGTGATGGAAGTAAAAGTTTGGTTTCTCCCCTTGTTAGCTCATTGTGTACCCCAAATGACCCATCATAGCCTCCCCAAATCCTTTGTTCAGTACCCTATAACTGCCTCAAGTTTTCCCCTATACCTCTGAGAAATTTTTGGACCTAGATATGTGCGGCTAGTCTGTACGTGTCTAAGTTAAGGATTCTCCCAGACCTTGGTCTGCCCCTCCTCCTTCTTCCATTCCCCGAATGCCGCTGGATCCATGGGTCGTCTGTCCCCTGTCAACAGGCTAGGAAAGGTAACCTCAGATCCAGCTTCTCCAGCCAGGTGGGGATGCCCCGCCTTCTCTCTCTCTCTCTCTCTCTCTCTCTCTCTCTCTCTC
>QEPC01001365.1:1305561-1403673 GCA_003113815.1 Sphenodon punctatus
TATATATATATATATATATATATATATATATATATATATATATATATATATATATAATCTTAGATAAAAAATTTAAATAAAAAATTAAAACAATTTTTAAAAACAACATTGTAGAGGACAAGGGCTTCTAGAAGCTGATTGGATTCCTGGCATCCCAGTTTAATCTGCTTTTCCGCTCCACACTGAGTCAGACTGGTGCCACAGCTGTACAGCGCTTTGAAGGAGCAGGTGAGGGAGCAGCTGGCAGGGGCTGGGGTGTGTGTGTGTGTGGCACTGTCCACTTCACCACTGACCTGTGGTCCTCCAGGAATTCCCAGCACTCATACCTGGCAGTGACTGCACACTGGTGGCAGGACCCAGAGGCAGCGCTTGGCAGTGCCAGGAGGGATCCTGAAGCATGGTATAGGTGGACTCTGCTTCAAGCACAAGTAATGGACAGCTCCCCCACATCAAGGAACCTTGAGGCAGCCCTGGCCGCCATGGTGAGGGAGTGGGTCACGCCAGGAGTGGCCTTCACCAAGGGGTGTGTGGTCATGGACAAAGTGGCCAATATACTGAAGGCAGTCTGTGACAGGGGTTTCACAAGCATCCCTTGCACCACACATACCCTCCATCCTGTGGTCAAAGATGCTCTGGACTTGGGGGAGAAGGGATTGGGCCAGGCACCCTTAGCTCCCTGATCAACCGGAGGAGGAAGCTGGTGTGGTTCTTCAACTGGAGCGGGAAGGGCAGCAAGCTCCTCTGGGACAATCAGGCCGAGAAAGGTTCCCCAGTGCACATGCTCATCCAGGATGTCTTCACCAGGTGGAATTCCTCCTTCCTGATGCTTGAGCGGCTTCTTGAGCAGAAAGCCGCCCTGCATCAGGTGGAACTGGAGACAGACATCGAGGCACCTCCAGGGTACAACAGGGAGGAATGAGAGATGATTGTTCAGATGGTCTTCGTCCTGAGAATGTTCCTGGCCGAGATAGAGACCGTGAGCAGCTCCACCACCACCCTCAGTCAGGTGACCCCGCTGGTCCATAGTCTCCAGAGGAGCCTGGACTAGATTCTTGGGGGGCAGGATTGTGGCCCTGAAGGCATGTCCGATGAGATACTTGACCTGGCATGGAAGCTGAAGGCGTGGCTGAGTGCATGCTTTGATGAGCTCCTGTGCCGGGAGGAATATGTCCTTGCAACCATGCTGGACCCCAGAATCAAGGGCAGCATGGCATGCGAGACGGCGTTCTGTGGCCTCCAGAAGGGTGCGCTGGTGTAGAAGGTCCAGCAGGCAGAGCGGACTATGCATCAGGATGCCCCTGGGGATGGTGGAAGTGGGAGCAGCGACCCCTTCCAGCCATCTGGGTCTATCGCTGCCCCCAGCCCTAGTGGTAGCAGCAGCACCTGCAGCAGGATGAGCAGCAGCAGCAGGACCGCTACTGCCAGCATCAACTCCTGTGTGCAGGCCACTCTGGGGAGTATGGGGCCCAGCACAAAAGGGGCAAGCAGCATGGCTGATGGTAGTGGACCAGGTGGTGCCCACCCAGAGCTACCAGAGGGAGTATGATGGTGCCTCAGCAGCAGTGGAGACCTACCTGGTGGAGGAGCCATGCATTGATCCCAGCAGCGATCCCTTGGCTGACTGGGCTTGCAAGGCCAATGTGTGCCTGGCCCTGTCAAAAGTGCCCAAGCGTATCCTGTCCTGCCCACCAACCAGTTTCGCCAGCGAGCAGGTGTTCTCTGTGGCGGGGAACATTTACTCCCCACACTGCCTGAGACTGGGCCCAAGTTGGTGGAGCAGTTGCTCTTCTTGAAGGTCAACCTTCCACTGCTGGGAGTCCCCGTGCTGCCCCATGACAAGGAGTGATGGTGCAGTGGCACATGCCATCCCATGCCAGCGGCAGTCTTGGGACAGGGCTCCTTCTCCTCCTCCTCCTCCATAACATAGCCAAAATACACGAAACAAACAGCTAGCCAGCCAAACACACACTCTCTCACCACACAGCTCCACACGCACTTGAATTTCCAGTTTCCGGCACGATCACGGGATCTCGTGATACCTTTTTCTGAATGACCGAACCGAACATGACTGAATCGAATGGTTGAACTCAGCAAACGACCCGAACGCCCGAACCGAATGCCCGAACCAAACCAAGCTGAACTGAATGACCAAACCCAAACCGCAATCTGTTCACACATCCCTACTGGTAATAAGAGTAAGTCCACAGCCACCAAACAGGCCAAGAGGATTAAGGTTGACAAAAATTGGATGAATTAGGAGTCAGCAAGTTTTGCCACACCTGCCTGCAGTATCCCCCCATACTGCAGGCAGGTGAGTCCCCCCACTCATCTAATTTAAAATTGCTTTAACTGAAAGGGATGTCCCCCCAAAAGGAAGGCACCAAGGACATCCAGGCCCCAGAAAAATGGGTTCAGCAGGGCAAACAGCTGTCGCTGTGGGAAAAGGCCCCCAGCGATGGTCAGGTTTAACATTTTGGAGAGGTGTCTGTGAGATTACCCAGACAAGTTATGTTGTTTCAGGTTTCAGATTTTTAGGGGTAAGGGAGCATAAAACATCATCCAACCTTAAATCCATGCAGAGCTTCAAGTGGGTGGTGGAGTAGAAGATTAAAAAGGGAGCTGAAGGGGGTAGGGTAGCGAGCCCATTGACCTGATTCTGATGCCATCCCTTGGGCTTTCTCCACTGGGTGTGGAACCAAAAAAGGCTGAGGTTGGATACAGGTTCATAGTCCACCTCTCTTATGCTAGGGAAGACTCTGTGAATGACACCATCCTGCCTGAGTTTTGTTTGATCCACTATGCATCATTTGACAAGGCAGTGGATATGATTAGAGATTGTGGGAGAACAGTGCAGATTGCCAAGAGTGACATCTAGTGTTCATTCAGACTCGTCGCTGTTCATCCTTTGGATTTTGAACTGTTGAGATTTGCCTTTTGGGGCAAGTTTTACTTTGAGAAAGTGATGCCAGTGGGATGTTGCATTTCATTTACTGCTTTTGAAAGGTTTACCTCTGCCCTTGAATGGATAATCTGGACTCAGGTGGGATCATGGAATGTCTTCCTGCTCATGGGGAGGGTGGAGCCACATGAGTGCATTAAGCTGTTAAGCAAATTCAAAGAGATTTCAGCCAAATTAGGGGTGCCTTTACCTGATGAGAATACAGAGGGCCCAGAAACAATGCTAACATTTTTAGGTATCAAACTTGACTCACAAGTGTCATGATTCCCAGGGGATATGATGGCCACCTTGCTGGCTGAAGTTGAGGGAACCAAGGCAGAAGGTAGAATTGTGGGAACTGTAATCCCTGATGGGGAGCTTTAGGGTAGTCACTTTTGGTAGAGCCTTTATGTCTCACCCTTATGCAAAGACAGCAGGATTTCATGCCCCCCCTCCCCCCCCAATCACATTAGGGTAACACAAGAAATTAGGAATTATTTGAAGATTTGGTCCTTGTTCCTTAAATGGGCCACATGGGTGGGTGCATGGGTGGTCAGTGTGTGCACTGGTGCGGAGGCAGTGGGGGGACAGGTGTACACGAGAACACACCAGTGCACATCCATAACTCATGAAAGGAGCAACCAGCGTTGTCGCCACTTGCTCCGTATTTGGGTGATGCGTGGAGGTGGGTGGACATGCATGTTACATGACAGCATACATGCATACCCACCCACCTGTTGCCACTGCCAGCGCTGCCACCACTGTACAAACAGGACTCAGCAATGCATGCCCACATAGGTCCATGCGTGGTCATGCGTGGGTGCTTCTCTTGTAAAAAGAGCCTTAATGGGGTTAGCATCTGGAGGGAATACCTACTCTAAGATGCTGGACCTAGCATGTTTGAAAGGGAGTCTTCCTAGTTGATTTCTGTTTCTCTCCCCCACTGCCCCTACCATTTACCAGACTGATGTTAGGCAATAACGAGTTGGCCATTTTCACCCAGGCATGTTGTCTGTGCCTTCTTTTGTGCTACAAGGGGACAAGTGGGAAGGTGACAGGGATAACCTTATCTGGTTCAGCTCTCTTTTTCACTCCTACTCTAGGAGTCGTGGGAAGTCCTCCAAATGACTACCTGAGGTATTTACTGGTTCCAACAGCAAAACCAACTCAGTTGTCTTCAGTGCTGAAACAAAAAATCTCCGTGAGAGCTGTTTCCAATGGAAACTGAGGTCTCACCACCATTTGCCAATGAGAAAGATGAGTTGCTTTTTTTGTCTCTATCCACTATTTATTTGCACCTTTCCGACCAATAGTCACTTTCTGGTAGTTTTGTCACTTTCTGGCACTTTCTGGCAGTTATGTCACTTTCCAGCAATTTATGGCAGTACCTTTACTTTTCTGTAGTTTATCACTTGGTCGTTTCCACTTATTGGGAGTTTCACTCTTTTTTTGTAAGGTAAGTAATCTAATTGGTGGTATATTTCCAGGACCAGCTCTTTCTCCCTTGTTATTCTGATTACTCTGATTTGAATTCCTGTGCATGGTCTATAAAAGGTGGCAGTTTCTAATCTGCTTCGCCTTCCCCCTTTTGCTTCTGGACTTAGAGAGTAGGGATGGGCGAACGCAGTTCGGAAGTTTGGAGTTCGGACCGAACTCCGAACTTCCGAACCAAACTCAAATTTAAAACCGAACTGAGCTAAATTTCCAAACTCCATTCTGTTCGCCCATCCCTAGTGGCAACACACATAAAAAAAACCTGGTTTTGAATGGCCAAACTTGGTTCGGGAGTTCGGAATCCGACCGAACTTGGTCTGTTCGGTCGACTGAACCGAACTTCTGAACAGAACTCGAATTTCGAACCGAACCAAACCGATTTTCCGAACTCGAATTTTAAACCAAACCAAACCGAACCGAATTTCTGAACTCCGTTCTGTTCGCCCATCCCTATTAGAGAGTGATCAAAAGTGCAGGAAAGTGACAAAAACTGCTGGAAAGTGTCAAAACTGCCGGAAAAATGCCCAAAGTGATGAAAGTGATGAAAATCTCGGGAGAGGAAATGGAAGTAGCCAATTCTTGCGGGAAGTCCTAGCACACTGCCAAAAAAGAGGTAGTTTTCAACAGAATGGAAACACCTGCTCTCGCTTTAGCACTGGTTGTCTTCCCCAACAGCTGATCTAGCAGTTTCTCAGTGTTTCCAAAACACTTGTGTGTAATTGCTTATTGATATTGCTGCAGCTACTGGGCCCAGCTAATTCTGAAATGCTGCCTGATTGTTTTCCCGAGGAATGCAATAAAGGAAAAGGAAATTATCTTTAATAATCTATGCCAGGCAAAACTAGCAGGGTTTTAATGGGCCCAAAAATAAGGTTTTCCATTTTGAGGGAAGTTCCTCTGCTAAATATAAAGGGCCTACTTTGAACAAGAAAGTTGTGAGGGCTTCAGAAGAAAATAAGGCCAACCTCTTTGCCGTGTTGGTCAACCGAATGATTAGGGATGGGTGAACAGAACGCGGTTCGGATGTTCGGTTGTTCGGTCCTTTGTTTCAAAACCTGAGTTTGGGTTCGATGGTTCGGTTCAGCCGAGTTTGGTTTGGCCAAACTTGGCCAAACATTCAAAAATAGCAAGATTGAAACTGAAACCGAAACAAAATTGAAACCGAAACCTAGTTTTCTGCCCTGGAAAGACGTTTTTCCTGCCTCCGAACTCATCTGAACTCGTCCGAACATGGCCAAACTGTTCAGTTGTTCGAGAGTTCAGTTTGGACGTTCAGTTCGGACATCCGAACAGACCGAGTTCAGTCTGAACTCTGAACATCCGAACCGCGTTCGCCCATCCCTATGAATTATAGAGATACTCCCACATTTTCTTTTATATTATGCCCCCTAACTGTATGCTTTTAAAAGAATCTTACAGTTACCTTACATTTAGAAATAGCTGCATATTTAAATATTAAGAAGCCTTCTCAAATTTTCATAAAGACTACTTCAAATTATCCTGCTACATATTCTGTGATTCTTCACGTTCGTTTTCTCTTGAATTAACAGCTCTGATATGGGGTACTTTGGGATTTTGTTGTTTGTTTCTTTGGTTTTTAAAAAACATTTTCATAGGGGAATGATACACTTTGAATAATTTTCTATTTTTTTCTGGTCAACAGGAGCTTTAGCATTCACTTTTTTGGAAGAGACAGCTTTTAAAAGGCTTTGGCTCTCCTGGTTATTCAAAATAGTTACAGCCTTAATATTAAAGAGCTGACAAAAATAACTGGCTGTTCAGTGGTTAAATAAAACTGCTTGAGGATCCAGACAGTAAAAGTCAACAAATCCTGTGTGTCACATAATTAGGTTTTCATTTTGTCCTCTTCAAGTTAGTAGCCATTAACAGCAATAGACTGTCTGTCTGCAGTCTGTGCCAAGATTATGAAACATGTTTACCTAATAATGTTTCTATCACACTGGCCCAAAATAAAGTATGCTTTCATTTCTAGGAGTGCTTTCTGAGCCTTGAGTTCATTAATCTCTGGACACTTTTTAGAAATGGTAAGAGATGCTAATGTTGTTTAAATATTTATACTATTTAAATATAACTGCTTTCCTCAGCTCTGTAGCTTCCAGAGCTACTTGTCAGATGTATTCTCCATAGCCTTTCTCATTTTCTTCAAAGACATACAATTTTTCCTTAGTACCAGTCTTTTCTAAATATTGGTCAAACTCCCATTATAAAAGGGAAACAATTATAATTATGATCAATAGCTATTGTGGACTTTCTGCTCTGGGTGCTTTAGAATCATCTGCTAATGGCCTGCCTGCAGTTAGATAACAAAAAAAAATAACTTTGCTCCCAATCAGTTTATTAGAGGTAGGGTAAATAAATGTGAGCTGAAATAAATCCATTTTTCATGGTTTAATGTGTTGTTCAAGATCTGAAGCGGTATCTCATATCCAAGTAAATGAAAAATGACTGACATCATTGAGCAGCTGTGTAATATACCAGGAAATTCCTATTATGAATGTCCTCTTAATCAGCATTACAGGCCAAAAATCAATCAGTAATCAAATTAGGAATCAAGCTGCGAACTGTAGGTGAAAAATAATCTACAGAGTTTTCTGTTACCTTATGGGAAATGTATAGTGTTACAGATTGCACACTTATTTCAGGCCACAGTCTGGCCAAGGGTTGTGTAGGTGCTACACAACCCTTGGCAGGAGTAATCCTAGTACAGGAGTAATCCCTCAGAAATTGCTCACAAATGTAAACTCAAGCATTTGCCCAAGTGCTTTGCTGAATGAGATTCTAAATCATTCAAGGTTTTGTACATATAAATAATAAAATCTCAGAAATCTCAGCGAGGAAAATTTTGTGCATGTTTCAAATCTATATGTATACATACACAAAACCAGCTCCTCCTCCTGATTTGCATACGTTTTGGCAATTTGTTCACATTCATGCAAATCTAAAATCATACATTTTCCTATATTGAGATTGAGGAAAAATAATAATTACATTTAAAACACAAACTTGGAATGGGGGGGAAGAGACCAATCACTCACACAGTATTAGTCACAAAAGTATCCCATTGTGAACTTTTAACTAGAACTGAAATAAGTTCTCGACAAAATGGGTCAAGTATACACTACTCAATTTACCATTTGCAGGTTTGGTAATAATAAGCACTTTTGCTTAGAATCGGACAAGTATCTGTTTTGAATTTAAAGTAGGGGAACTCTGTGTTTGTGTGCCCACTAATTATATAAACCAGCTGATAGAAATGGACTTGGAGAAACAGAGAATCTTAGAACCTTGGCATAGCTACCCCAAAGCAGAATTTCTAGGTCACACCAGAAAGGCACTTTCGAGGTTCAACTACAAGTCCTTTCATATGGCCAATTCGCAATATTTGTCTCCATGACCAAAGTAGATACAATAGTTCTAGTGCTAAAACTTTGGAAAATAAATTGGATAGTTCTAGTGGCAGAGCTTTGGAAAGCAAATGTAAAGGCTGGAAATTTAAGACTGTCATAGGCAAATAAATTATATGTATACATCAGAAAGTCTGCCACACAAAAGCCCTATATTATTATTTTCCAAAGTAAATGTACATATACACAGTATAGATTTGAACCCTTGACCTATCAGTATCTTTTCCCTGGACCCCTTTTCTGCCACGAGAACTATAGGAGAAAGGGTTAGTTTCAGGGCTTCATTCAACCAGGAGAAAAAAGATGCTGCATCGTGCCCAACAAGCAAGGGTATTCAGGCTGCAGTTGCAGTGTGGCTTGTTAGCTAAGCTTTGTGGTGGCTGTATCAGAGTTGTGGATTCTAGCCCAACCTATGTCATTATTAATGTTAGTGACTTTCTTTTAAATAATGAATATGGCTGAAACTTGTCCTGGGTTTCTTTCGGTCCTTGTTGAAATCACAGTTCTGGGCTCATCTGAGATAAACTGAGAACAAGGACTATTTTGTTGAGTTCTCAGCAAGGAAAAAAAACATTGTGTGTGTGCAAATGGCCACCAGACTGTTGTACACATGCACAAAAAATTCTGCTGCCCTTAACCAAAATGGTGGCAATAGCACCCCTGCCATTTTATTTTATTTATTTATTTTATTTATTTTCATAGATTTTTACCCCACCCCTCCTGCCATGCAGCTCGGGGCGGCTTCCAGAACATTAAAATACAATAAAATCAATTAAAATTATCATAAATATTATAAAACATTAAAACAGGACTAAGATACAATATAAAAACCCAGGTAGGTTGGGGAACTAAAACACCCCTCCCTACCCACCCTCCCTCCCAAAGGCCTGGGCGAACAGCCAGGTCTTACAATTTTGCCGAAATGTTAACAGGCATGGGGCCAGGCGAGCTTCCTTCCTTCCTTTGGTTAAGGGCAGCAGCCATTCTGCATGTGAAATAGTCCAACGGCCATTTTAAGCAAGTGCAACGGCTTTTTTTCTCACCTGGAACAAGTTCTTGGGTGCGAAAATAAAATAATAATAATTACAAATCATTTTGCATGCACAAAATGGCTGCTGGACTGTTTTGCAGAAGTGGCCATCAGTATTAACCAAAATTGTGCTGTTGCTACTGCTGCCATTTTGGTTAAGGTAAGTGGCCATTTGCACATCCACAATTATTTTTTCCCTCCTCTTACCCGAGAACTCGCTTCAGGACTGAAAGCTCATGAGATCTCAGTCCTGGTCTTCGAAATTGTGAGTTTTGTCTCAAGGAATATTTTTTTCTCTCGTTCTGCCCTAATAACAAACGAGCAGCTCCTAGTTTCACAAATCAGGCTGCAGTCTGTATCCATTAAGGTCAATGGGATCTGAGACTTCAATTTTAAAATAATAATAATAATAAATAATAAATAATCAATTTTCTTTTTTTAATGCCACTCTTAAAGAAGGACTTCACATATTATTGCTCTTCTAGTAAATTAAAAAACGGATAGGGGCTGAAGCAACATAAGCAATGTAACTGGGTAACTAAGCTTTGGGTCTCCTGGGCTAATATTTTAGATTATATACTCATTATGACAGACTTGAATTGCTTTCTTTCATTTAAAACATACGGTAAAACAAATAATAACTTTTGTTTCTATGCACATAGATATGGCAGTAGTTAAGAATAGGGATGGGCGAACGCGGTTCAGAAGTTTGGAGTTTGGACCAAGCTCCACCAGTTCGGTCGACCGAAGCGAACTTCTGAACCGAACTCAATTTTCGAACCGAATCTAACCAAATTTCTGAACTCGGTTCTGTTCGCCCATCCCTAAAAAATAATATTCCATTTAGTTCAATGGGGTTTGAATTTTTGAACTTTGTTCGGAAATTCGGAGTTCGGACCGAACTCAAATAGTTCACTCAACCGAACCGAACTTCCGTACTGAACCGAATTTCTGAACTCGGTTCTCTTCGCCCATCCCTAGTTAAGAACTCACATTTTTCTCCTTGATTATCTTTTTAAACAAAATTTTAAGTATGAGCCCTATTTAGATTTTCCTTCACCGCAACATAGAATGGTGTTTGCTAGACTGTAGTTACTTTAAAGGCAAGAATCAACACCTTGAATCGAGTCCGGAAAAAATAGTCAGCCACTGCAGAAGACAGAGCACCGGTGTAATGTGCTCCCAGCGACTCGACCCCGTAAGGAGCCGGGCTGCCACATTCTGCACCAGCTGTAGCCTCTGGACCATCACAAAGGGTAGCCCCACGTGATGGTCGGGAGGCTACATCTGGATTGGATTGGACAGACTTGAATTACCTATCTGTTAGTTAGTTTTCAAAATAAGGTAGAAGTTCATAGTTTTTTATTTGGTAGATTAGGGTGTTGGTTAAGAGGGAAATGTTTTTCAGGAAGCACAGTCAATGGAAGTGATATTCCAGCTCATGAGCTCCACCATCCTTGGAGTGGGGGATATTTGACAGACTACAGGAAGTATATGACTGGAGTTGATTGTCTCTTTTCTCCTTCTATTGGCTCCATTCTCTATGCTGAGCCAAAACAACTGTGTGCTGTGAGGACCCTTCATCAGTAAGTAGGCTTTGTCTGGTGCTACACCCTTTTCTGAGTCTTCAGTGAAAAGTGTCCTGGATTCAAATGAGCCAACTCAACAGGCAAACCAGGGCTGCAGTCCAGCTGAGTCTGCACCTTTCCCAACTGGCTCTGACTATCCTCTTATGAACCAGTCCAGCTGGACTGCTAGGAAAGCCTTGAGATCACCAAACCTTCTGATTGGCTGCTGGAGCTCCTAGGGCTATATCAGAAGGTTCTCAAGATCACTTCCAACTCTCTCTGTAATTCTATTATTCTTATATTGTCATCCTCAGAACAACTCAAAACATGGTGCATGCATTTGTTGCTCCAGCCTAGTGCCTTTGCCTCAGCCTTGCTCCACTCCTCCTTCCTGAATACATCCCTGTTCCTGGCTTCATGCCAGAGCTGAAATGGGGTATACACCCCAAAAGTTCACTTCATGAATCATTTAGGATGGATTGGGTACTAAAGCCCACTTGTTTAGTGCCCAATAGGGAGGGGAATTTCAGTTTCGGATAAAACCGAGAGTACCCAAAAATGGCCATTTCGGATTAATCAACATCTTGGTTCTTTTTCAGTTTCAATGCAAAAGATTTGATAGTACCTAAACCAAAAAAGAACTGGCATCCATGAGAACCGAAACCAAAATTGACCGAAACTGAAATTTTGCCAAGAGTTCCATCCCTAGTGCCCTGCCCAACAAGTTACATCAGTTACTGAATTGCAGTTACTGCTACAAAATTACAATTCCCATTAATGAATTACCTGTATACCACTACTGAGTTTCCATTATTCCATTTTGTGCATTTTCCTCGATTACCAGTTTACCATTTTTGTCCATTTCTTTTCATCCATTGATTATTCCATGTTGAAAAGACATTAAAACAGTAACATGGTAATATGGTTAAAAAAGAAAATTATAACATTAAAAATCAGTAAATCCAAGATGGTGATACATGAAATTTCAAGCAGCTAGGTACCCATCATGATATTCGGGTACAAATGTGCAACTGAAATATTCAGGTATTACACATAAAACTTGTAATGTACAGGGCTCTCATTTGGAGAGGGCCACTCTGCAGGGAGAGACTGTGGTGCAGTATGGTTTACTTCACACAACAGCTTCGAACTCACCTTCCTTCCCTTCCACCTCCTTCCAGCTTGTTGGGTATCCATTGCCCATTCTCCAAGCTGGGACATCTAAACATTACCCAAGATTTTTTGTGTGCAGTAAAAAAAAAAACAACCACCTGTCATGTAATGTTTCCACCCTGATTCCCCAGAATTAAGCAATTTGAACCATCTCCTAACATTCCTTTAATTCTGACAATACTCATCCTGGGTTCGAATCCCCTTCAGGTACTTACCTCTGCCTTGGGCTGTCCATTACCCAGCATCATTTTACAGAATCATAGTGTTTAGCCTGCCCACTCAGGGTCTGGCTGAGCACAGCAACAGTAGGTATCCTGCCCTCTCCCACTCACTAAATGCACCAATGATATTTACATTTGTCAATTTTGTTTATATGAGTAAAGCTTGCAAGACTAGGTAAAGGAAATGGGACACATTTGGATTGGCAAAAAAATATATATTAAAGGATGAAAATTAATTATAGAGCTTTCAGCTCTTCCAAGAAACCATGGTACTTGCCTGTCAAATTAAATTATGTTTATTTTATAGACCTACCTCAAATGCAGATGTCACACCCTTTTAAAATATAATCTTCCACATCTGAATAAGTGTGATTGCAATAGTAAAAAGGGTAGACAATAATGTCTGTATCACAAACTGAAAATAAGGCAGGAATGAATATTTTAGCTATAAGACTGTGTCTTTGGAGAGGTGAGAAAAAATAAGATGAGGTGTTATAAGCTAACAAATGAACATGACATCAAAGATACCTTGGCAAAACTACCGTAGAGTATGCCAATTTAAGGTGTATATTTAGTCAATTCTGAAGACAGTGTGGGTAGTACATGAATTATTGTCTCACTAACAAATTATTCAATTCATGCATTTCAGCATTTTTCTGAAAAACATAAATTTTTGAAGTTCCAGTTTTGCAAACTTTGTATATTTAAAAGAATAATTAATTTGAAACATTTCTGGCTGCTTTCATAACTAAGATCTAAATTCTGTCATGAGAGTGCTTTTAGACGTACCTCCATTGTTACAGACTTCAGAGGGTATTTTTACACATGATGGTGCTAGTCGCCACCATGCTTTGATTCTGCCTGGGGTGGGAGCCCTCACCCCAGGCAGGATCTGACTCCACTGCTGAACAAATGTGACAGCGGTCAGGGCTGGGGAGCGGTTAGGAAGAGGGTTGAGGAATGTGCGGACATGATCCACGTAGTCATGCCCCCCACACTGCTCAGCGTGACCCATTCACCTTCCTGACAGGCAGGTGCATTAGGCTATGAAACCATGGTGCCACTTCACCCTCCTGGAAAAGCTCTAGCCACTGGCCAGAGTTAGGTAGACCGGGTCATCAGATGTGACAGCCCGCTCTACTACTGTCATGGGATGGCTTCCGCAGACCCTAGCAGGACTAACTTTGGGATGTGTGCTGTCAGGGAGCTGAGCACACAACCCAGAGTTCATCCTGCCATGGTCTGGGGTATGATTGTTCTCTCCTGCAGCAAACATCTGGCAGGCGGGAACAAACGTGATGCATGCTGGGTAAGCATGGCTATCTGTGGTAGCATCACATTTGAAAACACCCAAAGTCTGCTTTCAGCAACCTTGCATGGGTGGAGTTGAGATGTATTTCCCTGCACTGGAAGTTGCCTAACTGCCATTGGAAACAGTGGCACAGGGCAGATCGGACATTCTTCTGAAAACCGGATTTTTCAAACCTCCATATCAAGGTTTAACAAGTCGAGTTTTCAAAAGAATGTGCAAGCTGTCCAGTGTCGCTGTTTCCAATGGTGGTTGGGCGATGTCTGGTGTGGAGAGGCACATCTAAACTACACCCATGCGAGTTTTCTGAAAGCAGACTTTGAAGTATGTGAAGATAGGAGGTACATCTAAAAACAGGCTGAGTGTCTGGCCTCCCAAATCTAGAAATTAAACAGGGCTGAATTTTGTATTTAGGTAGCTGTGACAAAGGCACAATTTTTTCTTTTTTTATGTAACTTTTATCTAGTTGGTTTTGTATTTATAGTTTTGTAACAATTATAGGAAACAATAGTGGATATTATAAATAAAAATACTATCAGAAATAAAGAATCAAGAGAAAAATCTTAACTATAGTTTTAGTAGTTTTTCATGTTATGCTTATTTAGGCTTTGAAGCTCATTGCCTCAGGGTGTAACTGATGACAAGAGTTCAAGGCAAGATTTAAAGAGTTGGTATTTTCAGACGTTACGAGACCACGCTCAACCACAGTCAATACCCTGTGCTGGGGAATGGCCTTGTAACATCTGTTGGGGATCCGGAAGTTCCCCCCCAGATGTTTGCCACAGTCAATCGCTGTGGGGAATCGAATTCCCCACGCGATCAGAAGTCCTGGACGGACCATCCCCGATCACATGGTGAATGAGATTCCCCCCCCCCCCGTGATGAAGGGGACAGTAACGTCTGTCCCTTGACCACGGCCCAGAATCTGCAGCAGGATTCTGGGCCATGGTCAATGCCGGGGGGGTGGCCAGGTGCTGCAGCCGCATTGGCCGCAGTGCCCGCCCATCTCCTGAAGGGCAGGCAGCTGGGGCAGCGTGGGGGGCGGGGCTGTGCGACCACACATTGCGCCATGCAGCCCCGCCCCCTTTCCCGGATTCCCCGCCGGGATTGGCCACCGCGTCTGTTAGCCCGTGACGCAGTGGCCCCGGTGGGGAATAAAAGGTTGTTTCCATGCTGGGGCCAATCAGCCAGGTCACGTCTGAAAATACCCAGTGATGAAATGTTTATATGGGTGATAAGAATATCCTGAGTTATAATAATTATCCCTTTTAAGATAGTTAAAAGGGATAACTATGCTTCAGGGTTTAATCCCCATTTCAGAAATTCCAAAACTTTTTGAAACATCAGATCTTTGCCATCCTTCAAAGTTTCTCATGAACCTCCATACACCTGCTAAATATATCTGTGGCCCAGTATATGCTTTATTTTCATATTTTATATGTATAGCTTTTTGATGTTGTTACCCACTCTGAGCCTTCAGGTAAGGGCAGGTTACAAAATGGAATGAAAATTAATTAATTAAATACATTTTGCATGCTCATGGTGTAAGCACAAGAAAGTTGATTTCATTCCCTGATGGTGACATGGCCATCTTTAGAGGGAAGGAACATAATATGTTCGTCTCTAAGTCCTTTCTTTACTCACATCATCTGCAGGTCATCATGATGCCAGCAAAGATTGACACTCACTTGCTCTGGTTATGGCTGGTTACGCAGATCTGCTGTTGTTCATTTAACATGACCTTGTAAACCACCAGCAATCCATGGATGACAGTACTGGAACCACTGCTCTAATTAATCATTTTTAGGATGGAAAAGAAGGCAGAACATTATTTTTTAGTTGATTTATGCTGTGTTTTTTTAACCACCTATGAAGAATGTGGTTCTAAAGAAGAGGATGGGATATAAGGATTCAAAACAGATCAACTCTCTCAGTAAATGTGTGATTTCAAACGTGCCGGGCCGCCCTTTGGGTCTGGCACAAAATCACTTTTTAATCCCCCTCTGGAATCCGGATGTCTTGTCAACAGACGTGACAGCTGATTCCAGAGGGGGATTGGGGGAGGGGCGGGGCTGCGCAGTGCAACATGTGGCCACACAGCCCCGCCACCCATGCTCCCCCGGCCGCCCACCCTCCCGGGGTCTTCGCCTTCCGACGGGGTCCTGAGCCATGGCTAGAGTCAGCGGCGGTAACAGACGTTACGTTACCACGGTCAACCACAGTGAACCCCACCGTGGTTGACTGTGGTAACGTAATGTCTGTTGGGCCCAAAAGAGATTCCTGCCAGGTATTCACTCCTGGTGGGAATGTCTTTGACCATGGTTCCGGAGCTCCAGGTAGCCAGAGGACTGGAAGCATGGTAAAAGAGATTTCCGCCGGGAGTCAACATCTGGCAGGAATCTCTTTTGGACCCAATAGATGTTACGGTACCACGGCCACCACGGGTGGTTCACCATAGTTGACCATGGTAACGTAACATCTGAAATTACCCAATGTCTCTTGCTTAGCCTCAACCAAAACATATATGCAGAGTTTGTTCTCTTCAGATCCATCCCTGCACCCTCACCTGTCCAGGATGGAACCTGCCAAGGTTTACCTACAAAGTAGTAGATATTTCTTTATAACCAGAAGGACTCAAATTGGCTGCTGCAAAAATATTCACATTTGACTACAGCTATTTGGCACTTGACATGAATGTATAGTGTTTTTTTTGGGGGGGGGGTATGGGAGGGGACAGTTGAGTGATGGACAAGTCACATGACAGGTTTTGATTGGCTGGCAAGGCCAAAATAAAAGTGACTGTACAGTCATTTCCCATTCTCAGCAAATTTGGCTGTGTGCTACACTGCAGAACTGTAAGTAATCAGCTTGTGTGAAGGGAGGGGTGCCTGGCCTGGCCTCGCCTGGCCTGGCCTGGCCAGCTCTGGCATGCCCTATCCATAGGGTCAATGCTGAGGGATGGGGGTTACTTGCTTCCACCATGCCATGGTTTTTTTAAAAAAAAAAATAAGTAGGTGCCTCATTGCTGCTCCCTGCTGCTTGGAAACATAGAGGCCAGAGGGATCTCTGCCTTGCTCCACTTCCCTTGGCCTGGGCTGTCCAAGTTACCAGTGCCACACAAATGCAATGCCTTTTTAAAAAAATAACTGGATGCCACTGCTGTCTGATGCTTGCACTGCTTGGCATCATGGTGGCCATGATGGCCTAGGCAGAGGGATCTGTCTAGGCTTGGGCTCTCCATATACTAGGGGCAATGCCGGGGGTTGCCACCAGTGTCTAATATACTTAAAGTTTAAACTTTAAAGTGTGTGCTGCTGCTGCTTGCAGGGAAGGTGGCACCCTAGAGGCCATAAAGGGATCACTTTTGCTGTTGTTTTTGTGGGCAGTGTGACTGTAGTTTGTGGGTTCAACTTTGCCAAGATGTGACTGACCACTGGGGCACAGGGAAGATATACGTTATTTCTGGTTAAAATAATATGGTGTTTGGGGAGAGGGCTTACCTTGCATAGGTGGGCACTAGGCAGGCCAATGGAGGGATTTTTTGGTGGGGGGGGTGAATGTCTGTTTTTTTTCTTGTGGATGTTATGTCTGCCAAGCTGACTTTTTTGGCTTTCTGCATGGAGTTGCACTTTTGTGGGTTTGTCTTCTTGAGCGATTGTCCCACCCTTGCTAGCCTGCTTTTCTGGGCACTGCTTTGGCTGTGGTTCAAGAACCTTACCAAGATGTTCTGAGTTCCAGGGATTTCCAAGGTCCAGAGTTCTGAATTCAGGGTCCTCGAAAAAAGTTGCGAGTTTTGACCAAGTACCCAGTCTGGATACTCGGAACTTTGGAATTTAATCCGAGTACTTGGATGGTCTATTCGGTGCAGCCCTAGTGTGGAACTCTCTCTCTCCAGATGATTATCTCGGTTCCTCCCTCCATACCTTTAAAAAGCACCTAAACATATTTGTTTTCTAGGTGCTTTTAGGATCCACTGGTGGTGCTCTCAATGTACTTTACCCTCCCTTTTTGCCTGCCCCATTTAAAAAAAAAAAAAATGTATTGGATAATTGATCATTGATCCATCCACAGGTTCAAGACTACTGACACTTCCCAAGAGGCAAATGTATTAGTATAGTATCAGCTGAATTCTGCATCCTAGCAGCTGTAGTTGGCTATTCCCACATCTGTCATTTGTATCCCTTTTTTTACTTTTTTGTCATGAAGAGAGTCAATGTAACTTAGGGAATAAGTATTGGCCTGGGGCATTCAATGCCCATTTTACCCAAGGCCAAACAATTTATTTGAGGGATAAGTGAGTATCTCTCAGCCTGAGATCTGAAAATGCCCTAACTAGAGCTGAAAGAAGGTACACACAAAATCGGCTAATCCATCACATTTCCAGTACCTAATTTGACTTAGTAATGATCAGGTAGCATGTGGTACCCAATTATGACCCGCTCGGATCCCCGATGTCCGGAAATGTTGGCTTCCAGTCCCAGGAAGTAGACTTCTGGTACAGATTTTGTTTTTACAATCTTGTTGATGTAATGACTCCTGATATCTATTTATTGGGTTTCTGTCAAGCTCTGACAATTTTTTGGCAACTTCAGGACTGGGAAAAATAACTTATGGTTCAATTTCTTTTTTGTCCCACATTTTTCTTCTTAAAACTTCTATTTATGGGTTTCCATCCCCAAAAATGAACTTTCCTGTCCCAGAAATTTAACTTGCAGTCCCAGGAAACTACTTCTGGTCACTTAAAAAAAAAAAAAAAATTTCTTGCCACTTTTTTGTTTTTCCAACTGATGTACCAATTAGTATACTGATATACTGATTGGGGATTGGTAAATCAAAAAATTGGTACTGGAAATACATGATTTTGGGAGTATTTGGGTATGCAATCAACACTTGGGTAACCTATTGGGAACCCACTGCAGTACCCAAAAAATTGGGTATTACCTGCGGGCACTAAATTTAGTACCTGTTTCAGCTGTAGCCCTAACTCATAAAGTTGTTATGAAAGTGAACTAGACAATGGGCACAATCCTATGCCCTTTGCGTCCCTGCCACCTGTCCAATGCATGTGGGGATGCATGCATAATGTATGCATGCATAATGCACAATTACACAAAAGAACTGGGCACAGCAGGTGTGCAGCCTGTAGTGACCAGAACCCATGCACCCTTACTGCTACATCGCCTACTCCACGCACCATATCTCTCAATCCCATGGGCCCTGGGATGCATAGGAGAAGGGATTTGGGACAGGATGAGCTGTGCACTTGCTGCACGCAGCTCTTTTGTGTATGCGGGTACCATGTGTGCATGCATTGCATGTGCATCCTGCATGTGTTGCACAGGCACCAAGCGCACGCAGGACATAGAATTGTGCCCAATGACTGAAGGGTATTTTGAACACTAAAAGTGCTATATAAATGATAATATAATAATTAAAGGAATTTTTTCAAGTCTTCTATAGATTGATATAAAAGAGGGAACACAAAAAAACTGAGCTTAAGCAAATATTGCAAATTTCTATTTAATATTTGCTTGTTTATCAGTTTAAATTTACAGACTGGTTGCCATGTTGGTTCTAAATATGAGACAATATCATTCAATAATCCAATTTTATCCTTTTACTAATACTAACCATTCCTTCCTACTTTCTCTCTTCTTTCTCTTACTACCATTTCAGTCTTACTACCATTTCTCTTACTATCATTTAAGTTTTCAGACGTGACGGGGCCAACTGGCCCCATCACAAAAACAATAAAGTCATCCCCCACCAGGATGACCCCGTCACACCCTAACAGATGTGCCAGGGTCATCCCGGCAGGGAATTGAGAAGGGGGTGGGGCCGCACGGCACAACATGCGTTCGCACGGCCCCACCCCCTCCACGTTCCCCGCCGCCCGCCCTCTTCGGAGACGGGCGGGTGGCGGGGCCAATGCTGTCGCAGCGTCTGGCCGAATCCGCCACGGCCCGGAATCCCACCGGTGCTTCCGGGTCGTGGCAACCGAACAGACGTTACTTTTCTTTGATCCCCGCTGGGGATCACTTTCACCACGCTTCCCAGGGAATTGGTGCGACTAGACCGGGAAGCGTGGTTGAAACTGACCCCATGTGGGGATTGAGCGTGGCGAACATCTGGCGGCCGCCAAACAGACGTGCGAGTCACAGTGACCACAGGTGGGTATTCACCGTGGTTCACTGTGATNGAGCGTGGCGAACATCTGGCGGCCGCCAAACAGACGTGCGAGTCACAGTGACCACAGGTGGGTATTCACCGTGGTTCACTGTGATCTCGTAACATCTGAAAATACCCTCTGTCTGTCTGTGTTGTGTTAATGATTTTCAATCATTTTACTATTTTAAAGCATTTAATTTTAACTTTTACTTTAAAGAAGCAAAAAAAATATTTTGGAATACCATTTTGATAAACTCATGACTTATCAGAGATGACCTAAAATACAAACACAATAGGAACATTTTTCTTCCAGTTTTATGATTTAGACACTTGAGACATTTGTTTGAATCTAGCTAAATACCTTTATAAATCTTTCCACTTCTAAGACATCATTCAAGCAGCTGGAGTTCTAATTATTAGAATACTGAACACATCATGTGGAATTATATTTGCAAGGTTAATGTTCTTCATTCTGATCAAAGAGCCCTAATGGAACACCTTTCATATCTGAAGATATTTTGCGATTGCCAACAAAGGGACTGCTTAAAATCAAGCAATTCCATACATACATCTGTTTAAAACTCATAAATGCTCAGGGAAAAACATAGATCTTAATGAAATACCAACTTTAATATAAGAAATGAAGGGGAAACACTTCTCAGCTTCTGTTTCCTACACAGGTGTGCTTAAATCTTAAATTCCAAGAATAACTCCTTAGAACTAAAACAAGAATGAAACTCATTCTCACGAGAATCTTGTGAGAATCTCACAACCTTAGTGAGATTCTCAAGACTAGAAAATCTCGTTGAGAAGCCTATTATCAATGAGATTTTCAAGAAGGGCAAAATCTCATTTCAACCCTATTATTAACTATCATCTGTCAGCTCTTATGCATTTAGCTGTGGGTTTTGAAAGGTATAAATGACACTTGGGTGACTAGCTCCATTTAACTTTCATAGAATTCAGGCTCTATGTGCCATAGTTTCTTATATTATTATTATTATTATTATTATTAACAAACATTTACATAGCACCAGCAGTGTACCTGGCACTTTACAAAGTAATAAAATAGACATGGTCCCTGCCCCTAGGGCTTACAATCTGAGAGACAGGAGCTGGGGGAGAGACTTAGGAAGGGGAACAGAGGGAGAGACAAGGGGTCTAACATTCATGAAGATGCGAGGTCTCAAGTGCACGTACTTGGCTTGGTTACGATGAGAATGACAGCAGGCAGGTCCATGTTGCAAGGATAAGGGTAAACCGATCGTAGGTATAGGAATAGTGGCTCAGCAGGATAAAGAGTCAGACAGAGCAGAGCGAAAGAGGTGAGTTTTAAGGAGAGATTTGAAGGTATGAAGGGAGGGGGCAAGGCGGATGTGGACAGGGAGGGAGTTCCAGGCATGGGGGGCAGCAAGTGAGAAGGGACGAAGGCGCTTAGGGGAGCAGGGAAGGCGTGGAAGGGTGAGAGAAGGGACAGAGGAGGAGCGAAGTGCACGGGCTGGAGTATGGAGGGCGATAAGTGCAGAGAGGTAGGGGGGAGCAAGGTTGTGAAGAGCTTTATAGGTGAAGACTAGGAGCTTGTGCAGGATTCGTTCAGGAAGGGGAAGCCAGTGAAGCGAAGAGAGGAGGGGCTGCACATGGTCGAAGCGACTGGCGAGGTAGATGACCCTGGCAGCAGAGTTTTGGACAGAGATGAGGGGAGAAAGGTGAGACCGGGGAAGGCCAGTGAGAAGGAGGTTACAGTAATCGAGGCGAGAGATGACCAGAGCATGAACAAGAGTTTTGGCAGACGAGACAGAGAGAAAAGGGCGAATCTTAGCAATGTTATGGAGGGAGAAGCGACAGGATTTAGCAACAGAGTCAATGTAGGGTTTAAAAGAAAGGGGTGAGTCAAAGATGAAGCCTAGGCTACGGGCTTGGGGGACAGGCAGGATGGTGACTCCATCAATAGTTATTGACAGTGAGGAAGGAGAGGAAGGATGAGGGGGGAAGATAAGGAGTTCAGTTTTAGCCATGTTGAGTTTGAGTTGACGTTGAGACATCCAGGTAGAGATGTCAGAGAGACAGTTGATGAGACGAGCTTGAACAGAGGGAGAGAGAGAGGGAGTAGAGAGATAGAGTTGAGTGTCATCAGCATAGAGGTGGTATTGGAAGCCATGGGAGGCAATGAGTTTGCCTAAGGATGAGGTATAGATCGAGAAGAGGAGAGGGCCAAGAACAGAGCCTTGAGGAACACCAACTGAGAGGGGGAAGGAGGAGGAGGCGGAGTTGGAGAGAGACACATTAAAGGAGCGGTCAGAGAGGTAGGAGGAGAACCAGTTATGGACAGAGCCACAAAAGCCAAGGGAGTGAAGGGAATCCAGCAAGAGTGAGTGGTCAACAGTATCGAAGGCAGCAGAGAGATCAAGGAGGACAAGAATGGAATAGAGACGTTTAGATTTAGCCACCAGAAGATCGTTGGTGATCTTAGCGAGAGCAGTTTCAGTAGAATGAAGGGGGCGGAAGCCAGATTGGAGGGGGTCAAGGGAGGAGTTGGAGGATAGGAAGTCAAGGCAGCGGGAGTAGACAACACGTTCAAGCAGCTTGGAAGCAAAAGGAAGGAGTGAGACAGGACGATAGCTAGAAGGGTCAGAGGGGTCAAGAGTGGACTTTTTGAGAATAGGAGAGACTGTGGCATGTTTGAAGGCAGAAGGGAAAGAGCCAGTAGAGAGGGAGAGGTTGATGATGTGCAGGAAGGAAGGGGCGACAGTGGGAGTAATGGAGGTGAGGAGGCGGGAAGGAATGGGATCAAGGGGGCAAGTGGAAGGGTTGGAGGAGGAGAGCAGAGAGGAGATTATAAATATCTACCATATAATACTCAGTGGCTGGATTCTTTCAGGGAAGCTTTACTTGCACATGCACATTTGGCAGGCCTCATTGTTTGAGTGTTAAACATCGCAGTGGCCTGCTTTGTCCTACTGAGGCTTACTTTGGCCCACAAGCCGCCAGCACATTTGTTGTTGCACTGCCAATGTTCACTCGGGATTGCTCCCAGGTGTGTCAGCAGTGAACTTGGGCTGTGAGCTCAGAGACCTCCGGGTCACAGTCTGGGCTACTATCACAGAAGGCTATTACATTTTTTATGGCTCGCTGTGACCCAGCATAGATTGGCTCCTCCATGACTAGCCTACATGACAGCTGTAATTGGCTGTTATGGCTGCCCATCATGGCAGGGAACTGGATGCAGCATGGCAGTGTGACTGGGTGTCTGCAAGTTTGAGTGGCCTCCTGCCCTCCCCACTGGCACATTTGTTGTACTGCCTGTCTTGGTCGGGACTATGTTCGCAGCAGGTTCCCAACCTGGGTTGGGTCGTGATGGAGGCACTCTTCTGTCACTTCTGTTAAAACCCTTGATTATTCACTTCCTTCTGTAATGCAAAGTACCAGCAATGCACTATTTGTGTAAATTGGTAAGGTATTATTTTGCAGGGGTGTAAATAGCTACACAATGGTCAATAAAATGGAGAATCAGGTCCCTTAGTTGAGAGGAACTTGAATCTTCATCTTGACTTCATAACTATTTCTCTCACTTTTATTTTCCTTCTATGTTTTGGTATATTTTGTTCATATGTGATGGCTTATGCCTATAACATTAAATTTGATGATGATGATGATGATGATGATGATGATGATGATGATGATGATGACTTCTTCTTTTACAATTTGTCACAAAAAATATGAACACCTTGACATCCTATTTCAATCAATAAGAAAAGTGTTTCAGCCTTAATCATTAATAGCAGTCTAAAGATGTCTTATTTCCACTAATAATAATAACCTGGTTTAGTAAACAGATGAACATTCATTCCAGGAATGCCCATCTCCCCACCACTCCTGTGGACAGGGGATGGCCCCTTTACCCCTGCTCAGATAATGAGTGGGGGGAGGCCAGGCAGGTTGTTGGGACTACAAGGAGGTAAGGGTTATGGCTTGAATTTGGGGTTGTTTCCCAATCCAGGGACTTCCTTGAGGTGTTTATAAATGAGACAACAACACACACTAGCCCCCACCATGTGGGTATTCACCTGTTCCTATATTAGGTGTTTGCCATATGTTTTTCTGCATCCCCCACATAACCTCCACCCACGTCATCCTCCAGTGACATCAAAGTTACACCGTGCAGGCTAGTGCATGCTAATACACCCCTAGGTTGCTGCATCTCATTAATTAGGTTCACCCTTAGCCTTGCCTACATCCAGGTCTGACAGCAACATAGAGTCACATCTAGTGTGACTGCTAGAGGAGAGATGCTTCCCCAGCTGACAGGAGGCTTCCTGCACCCCACTTTTTCCTCTTGAAGCCATTTCACAGTTGATTGCTGCTTGTGCAACTGTGAGAGAGCTATCAGCTGTGAAGTGTCTGCAAGAGGAGAGAACTGGAGAAAGAGGAGACGGTCTATCCTGTCTCCCCTCCATTTCCATCCCCTGCATCTCCGTCCAAAACTCTGCTGCCAGGGTCATCCACCTCGCCCGTCGCTTCGACCATGTGCAGCCCCTTGGTCTCTTTGCTTCACTGGCTTCCCCTTCCTGAACGAATCCTGCACAAGCTCCTAGTCTTCACCTATAAAGCTCTTCACAACCTCGCTCCCCCCTACCTCTCTGCACTTATCTCCCTCCATACTCCAGCCCGTGCACTTCTCTCACCCTTCCACGCCTTCCCTGCTCCCCTAAGAGCCTTTGTCCCTTCTCACTTGCTTCCCCCCATGCCTGGAACTCCCTCCCTGTCCACATCCACCTTCATACCTTCAAATCTCTCCTTAAAAGTCATCTCTTTCACTCTGCTCTGTCTGACCTTTTATCCTGCTGATCCACTATATCCTATACCTATGGTCTGTGTACCCTTATCTTTTCCACATGGACTTGCCTGCTGTTCTCAATGTAACCAAGCCAAGTACATGCACCTGAGACCTCGCATTTTAATGAATGTTAGACCCCTTGTCTTTCCCTCTGTTCCCCTTCCTATGTCTCTACCCCAGCTCCCGACTCTCAGATTGTAAGCCCTAGGGGCAGGGACCATGTCTATTTTATTACTTTGTAAAGTGCCAGGTACACTGCTTGTGCTATATAAATATTTGTTAATAATAATAATAATCCCCTGATCTCTCCTCTTGAGGCTGCTTCAAAGCTGATTGCTGATCGCATGCGTGGGCATCTGCAAGCGAGATATTAGCTGTGAAGTGGATTCAAGAGAAGAGAGCAGAAGGGAGGGTGGTCAGGAAGGATCTTCTCCTCTTACAGCCACTTGAGAACATCAGTGCTGCCTCTGATGGAAAATGGTGTCACAGTCAAGGAAGAAGCCTTCTCTGGCAGTGACCTCTGTTCCATTAGAGCCTGGGCTGGAGAGAGGGAAAGTGCTGAGTGGCACCACCAGTGGTGGGTACTAGGGCTGAAGCAGCAGCAGCTTTTACCATACCACAATTCCATTATGTCATTTCCGAATTGCCCGTGCCACACCGCAGCTTTTCTGCCGACATTCTGCTAATTCCACCAGGATTCTGCAAATTCAGAAACTATAGGAAAAATTGCGGATTTGTCAGAAACTGTCAGAAAATCGCTGTTCCGCTATTTTGTGGTGCTGGTGGAATGGTGGAAATAGTGAAAATGGCAGGTTTCCGCTATTTTGCGAAGCCTGTGGAAGTAGCGGAATGAAATTAGCGGAACTGCGGAAGTAGCGGAATGAAACTAGTGGAATGAAAGCCTCTGCCACGCCGTACCACAAATTGCGGAAACGCTGTTTCCGTCGGAAATAGCTACCGCTGCAACTTTCCGCTACAGCCCTAGTGGGTACTACCAGCACATGAACTGTGGGCAGGGGGGATGCCCATTTATTCGCTCTACATGCTAAAATGAAATGCGAGTGGGTGCTGCAGACTCCAGCGGGCTAGAGCTAGTTTGTCTTGTTTAAAAACATCCCTTATTTCATATGTGATGGGCAAGAAGGTCAGGGCATGGTCTGTGAGGATGCAGTCATGCAGGGAGGGAAAGTGAGTGCCCACAAAACTTCTTAGTTCTCTGCTCTGGTTTCCATTGCATTTTGAGGCCCGGAAGGAATTTTTCCCCAGCTCTGATTGGCTGATGTAGCTGAGGAGGGCTTTTGTTTTGTTTTGTTTTTGGTTTTTTACTTCCCTGTGTGCCACTGCCTTTAGCATCCGAATTCTGGTCAAGCAACTGGGGAGGGAGGGCTGTTTAAGTCCAGATTGGAATTTAGCAGTTAATTTGTTTCCTTGTTGCAACTCAGGCTGGTGGAGGTTCACTATAAGGTGGAATATTAAGGAACAAAAATGAAAGGTGGTGCACCTCAATATGAGGTGAGGCAAAGGTATGCTGCTGCTGAGAGTAGTAAGCAAGCTGTGATTTGGCATTCCCTGGGGATGGGGGGAAGGGAGCAACATTGCCCTATAGGACAATAACCATCCTGGGTTAGTCAGTGCTACTACTATCACACCTCCCTCAGGACCTCATTAAGGGGTCCTCAAAGTGTACAGGAGTGCTGATCCCTTGTCTATAACAAGCGAAGTCCAAGACACTACAGATAACATGCAGACCTATGTTCAGTAAGTGGGGTGTTGTTCCCACCCCGCACCAGGTTGATATTGTGTTAAAATAAAGAGTTCAGGGACATAGCTATCATAGGGACAGCACGTACAGCTGCATCTAGGCCCATGTGCCCAGGCCTGCTCTGGATTGAGCTGATGAAAAGCTTCCCGCTAAGGACTACTGTGGAACTATAAAAACCCAACAGCTGTTCATTGATTAGATTCCCCAGCTCCTTCCAGCAGCTAGCATTCTAGAAGTTTCTGCTGAGAAGGGAACTGATCAGTGCTTTAGGAAAGCGCATGTCCCTGAAGATTTATTTGTAAGAGTTGCAGAAACTCCCTAGCACTAAAGTCCTCCGATGCCTTCCTCAGGAAAGGCTTTGGATTGGAGGCAAAGTTGTTCAAAAAGAACTCTCACCTCCTTGCAGTGAGTGGCTCCAAATTAATGTTTAACAGGAATTTATCAGCATAAAGTTTTTTCTTTTGTTTTATATAAGTGCCAGTGACAGCACCCAGACCTGGATTTCAGATTAGGGTTATCTGCCCTCATTCTCTCCAGATAAGTAGGGAGTTCTGAAGTGTTGGCTAGTTGTAGGGTTTGAGGAGGAGATCTGGGAAGAAGAAGGTTGGGTTTTGAGGCACTGGTTAGGAGTGGGGAGAAAGGAGCTTGAGTGGTAGGGGACTGTGGTCATTTTTAAATGGACCCAGCTGGGAGGCGGGTTCATGTGTGCTCAGTGGAGCACATACGGACTTCCAGTAAGTTAGAGGGACATCAGACAGACTGGTATGGGTGTGCAGTCAGTGTGTGCCTACACCCACACACCACCCCTTCATGCCCCCACATGGATATATAGGGGAAAACTCCATGCATGGGCAGTAGTGCACCTCCACGCATGCAGTCTTCAGACAGGCACCCAGATCCATGTGGGATGGGTGGAGATGGGTGGGCACGTTTTGTCTAAAAATGGCCCCTGGGGCACTGGGTAGCTGTGGGGGAGGATAAGGAGGTGCTTAAGAGGCAGGTAATGGGACTTTGGGGCTGCTAGCTAGCTTTGGGGTGGAGGAGGACTTGAGGGGAAGAGGAGGAAGCTTTGCAGATGCTGGCTAACTGTGGGGAGAAGGGGGATGGGAGGTAGAAGGAGGGACTTTGGGGGTTCTGGTTAGATGTAAAGGAGGAAGGAGCTTGGGAGGACTTGATAACTGAATCCAGTCCCTACTCTCAAGCACTGTAAGAGTGAACTCAGGGAAAGGCAGTAGAGATTTGGGCATGCACTCAACGATACATGATGTATCTATGTCACAGATTAATGATCTGATGGCTTTCCCTGGCTTCCCAATCCTGTTTACAAAGCCCACTCCTTAAGCCTTCTCACTCGTCAGCTAGCCAGTACCCCTCTAGCCCTCCCCTCCCCCTGAATGCTTCTCTGAATGCTCTTGTTGTATCAACTTGAAGGGCAGATGATACCTGCAGAGGGCATTCCTGGCTGATCTCAGAGGCCATGACAGGACATGAGGGGAGAGGCTGCCTTTTAGTAGGGTTGACAGTTCTCATGGTTTCGCCCTGAGACTCACATTTTGGCCTATGGATATCTCAATGTCAAACCATGAGAGGTGGCAGCTCTAAATATCGGATACCTATATCTTAACTAAAATCCCAAAAAGTAGGGCTGTACCAAATAGTACTTCCAGGTACTCTGGATGATTTTTGAAGTTCCAGGTAATCGGCTTGAGTACTTGGTGGCCCTTCGGCGCTGTTTCTGAAGTTCCGGAATTCGGAAACAGAATTCCGGACCTCGGAACTTCAGAACACGGAAACCCCACACTTCGGAACTATTCAACTCCAACTCAGTGCTTCAGCAGGTGTTGCCAGGCAGAGAGATCCCTCTGGCCTCATTCTTCCAAGCAGCTATCAGAATAGTAAAAATTACAGTTTACAATTAGGCTCTGCTGTGCCATGCAGCAGCCACAGCCTTGGTAAAAAGAAGAAAGAAGACAACACACACAACCTCGCAAAACATTTGTGCAACTGCATGGAAAAATAAATCCCACCAAATCCAGCCAGTCCAGAAGATAAAATTATAACAACCACAAAATAGAAACCTTCACACACACACATACCCCAAAGGCACCCTCTTGGCATGACATTGGTACTGTGGCACTGAACAGACCAGGCAAGGGGAAGTGGAGCAGGCAGAGAGCTCTCTCTGGCCTCAAGGTACCAAGTGCCAACCAAGTAGCAGGCAGAAGCAATGCGGCACCCAATTATTATTATTACTATTATTATTTAAACTTCATGGCATGGTAAAGTTAAACATAAACTCCATCTCCCAGCATTCGCCCCATGGACAGGACAAACCAAACCATACCAAGCCAGGCCAGGCTAGCCCCCCCCCCCACCCAGCTGATTACTTACAGATTCAGCACTGTAGCACACAGTCAAATTCACCAAAGAGAATGGAAAATGGCTTCAGCCAAGTTTATTTTGCCCTGGCAGTCAATCAAAACTTACCATCTGGCTTGGCTAGCCAATCATAACTTGCCATCTGGCTTACCATCACTCAACTGTCCTCTCCCATAATCCCTTCCTACCAATTATGGCACTAAGTTTCATTTCCAGAATAAACTCAACTGTCCAGTCACGTGCATAGTGGCTTCCAAAGTTTTCCAAGGAATGAGCTTGGTCTTCAGACTTTCAAAACTGAGTACCGGAATCTTTGGTGAATTCTGCAGTTTTCCGAAGACCAAGTTTCAGCTCTACCTAAAAGGAAACAGTAGACCAGAAAAAAAGAAATCTTTCATTACCGTGCAAGTTAATGTTGTTATGCAAATAAGAACCAACCTGGGAAGATGAAAAGAGGAAGGGGGAGAAAGTGGCAGTGGTGGTGGTGGGGGGGCATTTGCACCTAGGAACACCCCTAAAACGGACAGGTTCCAACAAGACATAGGTGATATTGGTGGGTTGGGTGGTGGGGGTGATAGCGCCCCCCCCCCGATGGCTTCCCTGGTCCGGCGCTTGGTAGTCCTGTTGGACCCCAGCCTTCAGCTGGATTGCCAGGTAGAGGCAGTGGTGAAGGGAGTCTTTCGCCAGCTACATCTTGTGTGGAGGCTCAGGCCATATGTTTCAGACTCTGACCTGGCCACCCTCATCCATGTGTTCATCACCTCGAAGCTGGATTACTGCAATGTGCGCTACGTGGGGCTGCCCCTGGTGACGGTTCGAAAGCTGGAACTGGTGCAGAGTGTGGTGGCCCATCTTTGAACAGGGACGGACTGTATGGAGCACATAACACCAGTGCTCCGAGCTCTGAACTGGTTGCCTATAGTGTTCCGAGCCCGATTCAAGGTACTGGTTTTAACCTTTAAAGCCCTACACAGATTGGGTCCCTCCTATCTGAGAGACCGCCTCACTCCTTGGGTCCTGGGACAATCCTTGTGGTCTGCTGGGAGCGCCTTCTTGGAGGTACCCCAGGTTAGCAGGGGGGCCACACTGGAGAGGGCATTCTTGGTGGAACTCCCTCCCAGAGGAAGCTTGATTGGTCCTCAGTCTGCTGGCCTTCTGCTGAGCCTGTAAGGCCTGGCTGTTCATGCAGGCCTTTGGGGAACGGAGTGGGTAGGTCTGGGGGAGATAGGTAGTGGGTGGGGGGTTGGGGAGGGAATGTTTTTAATAATGTATTCAGTTTTTATGTGTTTTAACGTTATTAATTTATTATTTATTATTATTATTATTATTATTAGTAGTAGTAGTAGTAGTATTAGCATTAGTATTAGCATTGGCATTTATATAGCGCAAGCAATGTACCTGGTGCTTTACAAAGAATAAAATAGACATGGTCCTTGCCTGAGACCTTACAATCTAAAGACAGAGGTAGGGGAAACAGGGAAGGGGGAACAGAGTGAGAGACAAGGGATGTGACATTCATGAGGATGCTAGAGCTCAGGTACACGTTCTTGGCTTGATTGCAGTAAGTTGGGAGTTTACAGATAACAGGTGGGGGATAATCCTAGGTGGAAATGGTTAGCAGGAGTTAGGAAGGGCAGAGCGGAAGAGGTGGGTTTTGAGGAGGGACTTGAAGGTGTGGAGGGTGGGGGCCAGGCGGATGAGGGCAGGGAGGGAGTTCCAGGCATGCGGGGCAGCAAGGGAGAAGGGACGAAGGCAGTTGGGGGAGCTGGGGATGTGTGGGAGGGTGAGGGAGGGGATGTATTTATATGTTGACTTTTGTTAGCCGCCCTGAGCTGCCTGTAGCTGGATGGGTGTGGGGTATTACATTTTAGAAATAAATAATAAATAAATAAATAAATACGTATGGCTTTTATAAGCAAAAGTTTTGTGTATTGTGCCTTCTTCTGCTGATGCAGCAACAAATATCCCAGCAAAGAAATGGAGAAGCTCCCTCCACCCTCAGTGACTCAGATGGTGGCCATATTGTCTTTTTCCCAAGACTGTAGTAGAAGAAACACACTTTACTTCAAGTAACAGGGCTGTCTGTTCAGAAAAACATTTATCACCTTTCATCATAGAAATATTGTCCCATTATTTCTCAATTCTGTCTTTAGGTTTCAGTATCCCGTACAAATTTTTAAGATTTTGTTTCAGCATAGACCTCTGAATCATTCACTGAATATATAGGCCTTATAAACGGAAACTCTACAACTAATTCTCTTCAATACCCCATATGCAAACTGTCTTCTACCTGAAAAGTTTTCATCCAAGCAAGATTCCTGTGCCTGTGTTCCATTTTACCTACTATTTTATTACTGTCTTGCCTTAGCTATTAATCTCTGATGTGGAACCTTGTTAAGTGCTTTCCAAAAATCTAAATATACTACCATCCACTGAAGTTTCTTATCTGTCCTGGCAGAAATATCTTCAAAGAACTCCAGCAGATTAGTTAAGCATGACCTCCCTTGCCTGAATCGACGCTAGCTATCCTTAATCAAATTTTGCTATTCTTGTGTTGCTTTTTCTCCTCACTTTAAATATTTCAGATGAGTGTTTTCATAGTTATTGCTACAACTGATGATAAACTCACTAGTATTTTTCCTCAAGCCCCTCTCTCAACCATTTAAGAGAAAACAATGAAGATATGTTTGACACTTTCAATCTTTGAGAATGTCTCATAAAGAGAAGGAACTTTAAAATGTCCCTAAAAGAGTTCAGTGATTTCCTTTCAGAGTTCTTTTAACACTTATTTTTAGTTAAGCTGGAACGATGGTTACATAATAGCTTTAAGAAATATGTTCATTTTGACTATGTATGCTGGATACTGTACCTCCACATAAATCAAATAATTGAATTAATTTCTGAAGAAAGTTCATACAAACCGTCTCCAAGCCTCCTAAACCCTACACTCAAGAATATCAGAGTTAATTAGGTAGATTCTGATACAGATCATCTGTCTGGGATTCAGCACCCTCGCCAGATGGATGCTGGGACCGGAAGTGAACGCATAGCACTTTCGGGTGGGGCCTCTGCCAGGCAGCAAGATTGAATTGAGAGATGCAGCTCTGTGGACATCTCGAGCAGAGCCAACGGGCTAGTGGGGATGCCTAGATCCTCTGTTTGGGTGCCGATGGCGTGTGGATGCCCCCCCTCCCCTACGCGGTTCATCTGAGTCGAGTGGATGCAGGTCTCATGACAGGCAAGGGAACCACTAAGAAGAAGAAGGGACAGGTGATTGTGCACGATTTGGATCAGCTTCCATCTAGTCAACGTTCCCTAGATACTTTTCATTTTCTCCGTTCTCAACAGCGGCTGCCAGTAGGGGAGGGCAATTCACTTGTTTTGTCTGCCCCCTCTGCAATGGCATCCCCAGTTTGCTCTAGCTTGGTAGAGTTGCCCCCGGGCTCGGGATGCCCAGACCCTGAATTGACGTGCTTGGACCCCTTCTTGCCTCAGAGGCCTATGGCAGAGGGTTTAGATAGCGATTGTTCTCATGTTTTGCCTAACTCTCAGGGCCTTGGCCATGAACTACTAATCAAACAATGCTTCTTGCTCCAGCCCCCAACGGACCAATTGTTGGACAAACTCGGGGAGATTATTACTTTGTTACAGGGTCAACAGGAACAATTGCAGAGCATTGCGAATGATATGTCCGCCCTTAAATCTAAAAGTATGGGGGCTTCATTAGCACCTAGTGTTAGCGCCCCTTCATCGCAATTGCAGGATATGCCCTCTACCCATGAGTGTGGCCCTAACATAGACCAGGGCCTGGTCGGTAGATCTGAAGTTCAGCCAGAGTTGCCTCCTAATCTGTCCCTATGCCCAACCAGACTGGTCCCGGTAGTAGGGGCTGTCGCTTTTAGAGTTCAGCCTCTACCAAATGGAGTCTTTACCCCTTGGACTTCCAAGATGGCAGTAGTTCACCATCTAGAACAGATCATGGGATGGGTTCCTCCTGGGACTATTAGATCACTCCAGTTGCTCCCTTCCTATAGATATGTCCAGAGATTTATTGTGTATTTTAGGATGCCCTTTTTTGCTTCTAGTGTTCTCTCACAGGCTTATCTTTTATCCACCTGGGGGGTGCATGTGGGGGAAGTTTTTAAAGACCTGGCTGTTCGCCCCCTGGTTACTCACACAGCCAGTAGACAGTCAGGACCAGTAGTTTCCTCTGTCTCCAGGTCTGGGAGAGTAGATTCAGGTGTGGAAGAGAGCCAGCTGGAATTGGCACTGCCTACCCCTTCTATTCAGGCTAGGTTACAGAACCTCGCTCAGGGGATTGAGAGAGGCAGGGGACTCCTGTCCGGAATTCTGACAGGAGCAAGTACAGAGGTACCTGTCCTTTCCCCTGGGGTCAAGTCTTTTGTTATAAGCCCTGGGGTGTTGCCCCAGTCTCCTGTGCTTTTGCCTACCGATGTCCCTTCATTGCCTGGGTTATCATACTGCTTGAACAGGAAGATCTGCCAGGCATCTGTGACAGTAGCTCCTCCCCCCCCCCTTAGTTCTCAAGTTTTGATGGTGGAGGATGGGATTGGAGCATCCTGAGATGTTCCACATCAGTCCTTGGCCCAGGGTCATCGCAGGTTGGTGTTCCCGGATACAGGATGAGTCATTTGTCCTGTTCCTAAGGGACTCTGATGTTATTTTTCTTGTTGAAACTTGGAGTGTAGAATGGATTGAATTAGCTGGGTTCCATTCTTTCGGGGTGGCAGCTGCATCCTATACAGGGCGCAGCCATTTATATGCGGGAATTGGGTGTCTTGTGTCCAACAGCCTGGGGTTTGGACTGCTCCAGACTATCCTATTGCCCTCTATTGCTGTTGCTGTGGTAGGTTTATCCCAGTTTACATCCCGCCTTTCAATGCTGCTAGTTTTCGACAGAACTTTTGGACCCAGTTGGAGGAGTTCATTCAAGTCCTACAGGGTAAATATCCCACTGCGTTTGTCATTCTGGTGGGTGATTTAAAAGCCCATTTAGGTGCCAGTGCGGAGGTGCTATTGGCCCATTGTCCCTCATTAAGCCCCTCAAGAGATGGGGTGCTGCATCGATGCTCCAAGGATAAAGCCATCAATGCATCGGGTATCCGGTGGGCCTCACTTATTTCCAACACTAATTTGCAAGTGTTAAATGGGACTTTTCCTGGGGATCTTGATGGAGAATTCACCTTTGTATCACATCAAGGGAGAAGTGTGGTCAATTATGTGGCAGTTTCCCCCAATTTGATTCCTTACCTAAGTAATTTTTCTGTGGTCCAGGAAATCCATACTGATCACCTTCCTCTGCTGTTGGAGATTAACCAGGACCCAATTAGATCTAGCATGGCTATTGGGGATAGTTTGTCTGGGGAGGTTCCTGGGTCAGTTAGGCAGCCCTGGACTAACAAATTAAATGAGGCTTTGGGGATAGTTTTATACTCCCCCCAAATGCCTGGAAATGAGGAGTGCAGTTATCTGCCCCACAGTTCAAACAGATGTGATGGGGGTGTATGATGAGCTTACTGCTCTATTAAGGTCTAAATTGGCCCAAGTTTTGGACCAACCTGGTAGACCTGGGAGAAGTACGGGCAAAGGGGCTCCCTGGTATGACAAAGAGTGTAGGAGGCTGAAGAGTAGTTTGTCACTCACTTACAAATCATATAGGAGAGGGTTTTGTCGGCCTCTGGGTCATGGAGGGAGCATTATGAAGTGGTGAGGGCTCAGACTAATTGTACCTTGGCAGCTATTTTGGGTTTCTATATAGGTGCGGGTGGAAAATTGGCCCAGCCAGCCCTGCGCCTGTTTAAGGCTAAAGTGATCCTTCAAGTCATGTATGCATTTCTGGTCTGGGGTTTTGCCTACTTGCACAGACTTGAGGTAATCCAAAATGGCTTTCTACGAGCAATACTGGGCTTACCTAGGGGTGCTCCCCAAGTAATTCTTAGAGCAGAAGTCTTGTGTTCCTTGTTAAGACAAATAGAGTTGCTCGCAATGCTGAAATATTGGCTTCAGAAGTGGGTGTTTCCAGAGACAGATGGGTCACTGATTTCTTTAGCAGTGGCACACAACTTACTAAATCCTTGAATTTCACAGATGGCCGAGGAATTTCACAAGTTAGGTTATTCTTATGAAGTGTTGCTGAATTTAGGGTATGAGGCATCCAAACTATTAATTGCTAGGACGTTGG
Source organism: Sphenodon punctatus (assembly GCA_003113815.1). Taxonomy (NCBI): domain Eukaryota; kingdom Metazoa; phylum Chordata; class Lepidosauria; order Sphenodontia; family Sphenodontidae; genus Sphenodon; species Sphenodon punctatus. Next base: position 1,340,065 of record QEPC01001365.1, read on the forward strand.
TGGATCATGAGATCCAACTTGAGGATGCCCTGTTGAGGGAACAGAGAGCTGTGCAGCATTATTTTCCTCCTTCCACTTTCCCTTTAAAATCAAATTATCTATTCACATGGGGGGATTTTCCACTCAGACAGGCCTTTACTAGGCTGAGATGCGGTGCTTTCTCGCCTGCTATGCTAGAGGGTCGATATTTGGGTATACCTAAAGAATGAAGGTATTGTACCTTATGCGATCTGCAGGTGGTTGCCTCCTTGGTCCATGTATTATTTTACTGTCCGGCATTGACAGCCTCAAGGAAAAGACTTCTGGACTCCCTTCCCTTTCAGGCGGTAGTGAATAATCCTCACCTTATGGTTGGGCTGATGTTAAACCCTGTAGACTCCTTAGTTTCTCAACAAGTGGCCCATTTTGGGCTGGTGATTATGCGTAGATACAAAGCACAGTTGCTTTCTAGGAGGAAAAATTCATGGCACTATGGATACTGACTGTAAAGATAGTAGTGAACGTTTTGAGTGGTGTTAGGGTTACCCCCCCCTAAACTGGAGACTATAGTAAAGACCCAGGTTTAGGGTCAAATTGAAGTGGGTTCCCCATTTAACTCTGTTCTTGTAATGGTTTTAATGTTACAAATGCATTATTTTGTATTCTGTTCTTGTTTTTATATTTTGTAATAGCCAATGGCTTCACAAATAAAAAATATTGAATTGATAGGAGAGGGTTGACGGATGAGTTGCCATCTGACTTTTACAAGCTTAAGGGAGAGTATCGTCAATTAATTAAACTTAAGAAGGCAGCCTACAAAGTCAAACTATGGGACTCCCTGATTAAAGCTTCTCAGGAGAAAGATGCCAGGGGCTTCTGGCAGATCCTTAATGGGTCCCTTGGTAAGCCCCACAAGCTGTGGTCCTTGCCTGTTTCTGGTGGGGACTGGTTGCTGCATTTTCAAGCCCTTTTTCCAGAGCAGGCAACTATGGTGGCAATGGCCTTGGCTTCCGGTGGCAGAGTCGGAGGTGGTAGTGCTCATCCAGTCCCTTAAGACTGGCAAGGCCCCTGGCTTTGATTTTATTCCATCCGAGCTTCTTAAGAATTATGCGGACTGGTGGGTTCCTTCTTTGGCCTCCCTGTTTACCCAGTTAGATCTGACGGGTGTCTTTCCTGTGGATTGGGGCAGGGCTGGAATCGTGCCTATTTAAAAAGGTGGCTCGAGGACCATTCCAGGCAATTATAGGCCCATTAGCTTATTGAGCATTTTGGCCAAACTCTATGCCAAACATCTGTTACTATTGCTCAATGGGTGGCTATCTGAGGCTCGTATTTTGCATCAAGAGCAGGCTGGCTTTCAGGCTGATAGGTCAGCCTTGGACCACTGCCTGGTGCTTTACCACCTGGCTGAAAAATATGTTAACTCCAATGTTAAATTGTATTGTGCATTTGTCAACCTGAAGGCTGCCTTCGATTCAGTGGACAGGGAGCTACTGTGGGATAAATTGGCTACCCTGTCCATTGATAGAAGGCTTCTCATTCTTATTCGCCTTCTGCATGTGGATTCCAGTCTGGCTATTAGACTTTCTCACCAGGGACATCTGACAGATTGGCTCCCAATCTCTTCGGGGGTGAGACAGGGCTGCATCTTGGCCCCTTCCTTGTTTAATTTGTTTTTAAACTATCTTATTCCCAGGATGTCTCGCCCTGAATTCTTCCCACCAAAACTGGCCTCACATGCTGTTGGATGCCTGCTCTACGCAGATGATGCGGTTATCCTATCCCAAACTAAGGTGGGATTGGATAGGCAACTGCGTGAGCTTTCAGATTACTGCAAAAGCAATAGGTTAATGATTAACTACAATAAGACGAAAATCTTGGTATTTGGGAGGTCCAAGAAAGTCTACCCTTGGCATATCGATGTACACCCTATTGCCCAGGTTCAATCATATAAGTACTTGGGCCTCCTGTTTCACTCCTCACTGGGCTGGTCCCACCACCAGGATTTGAAGTTGGACAAAGTTAAGGGCACGGCGGCAGCAATTTCCCGCCTGTTTCACAAGAAAGGGCATGGTAGTTTTGTCCACGCCTTAAGAACTATTGACACTAAGGTTCAAGCCCAGTTCCTTTATGGGGGGGCCATTTGGGCTATCAATTTCCCTGCGGCGCTTAACACCTTGCAGGCCAAATTGTATAGGTCCCTGCTTCATATACCTAACAGGACTTCACTAGCTGCCATCAGATCTGAATTTGGGCAGCTTGCTTGGAATAAGGTGGCATGGAGTCAAGCAGTGCAACTGTGGCTTTGTCTTTATCAAGGTGAACAGCTGGGGCTCTTCGCCCTAATCCCCCTGGATTCTTTTGTTGCGTCTTGGACCAAGTCAGTGCTAAACCAAGTTGCCAGCTGGGGTCTTTCGACTGAATACCTACAAAGGGCCCAGTTTGCCACAGCACAAAGGGAGGCCCTGGCTAGGGTCAAGGATATAGGCTATCAGGAGAACCGAGCAGCTATTGGGGCCTTCACTTCGTTGGCCCATTATAACTATGTGGCTCCAAATCTTGGGGCCATGGCCCCTTATTTGGCTTCCTCATATTCTGTTAGGAGACTTTCTCTTTTTTTTTGGTGCCCGACTCAATGTTCTGCCCACCTGTTTGTTTGAGGGCCACTTTGCGGGTACTCCCTTTGGGGACAGACTTTGCCCATTTGATTGTTTAGAGATTGAAACAGTGACCCATATTTTATTTTTTTGCCAGTTATATAGTGTACCCCGCGTACAGTTTTTGTCACCATATATGGACAAGTTTCCTGGCAGATTCCTTTCAGAATTATTATGTATATTTCTTGCTGACACCAATCATAACCTATCGGCCGCAGTGTCGGCCTTTTTGGTGCAGGCATTTGGTCGAAGGGATAGGTTTTTGAAGTTTTTTCTGGTAGCCAGTCCAACAATTGTGATTGGAGATGATGTGGATCTGTGCAGATGTGAGCAGGACTGTACCCAAGGGAGGGTTTAGTCAATTTTTAGAATTCATGTTGGTATATCTGTTATTTATCTTAGTGGTAGAATGTATTGTCTCTTCGTTTGTTTTTATCGTATTTGTGGCCACGGCTATTTATGTTGTATTCATTTGTATTTGTATGTGTTCTGTGTTATGCAATGACCTTATCGCCACGCAAATAAAATTTACATTACATTACAGAGTTAAGTATTCAAACCCCCCTCATGCCCTTCTTGTCCCTGTTTCCCCTTTGCAGATGAGGAGAATCAAAGCTCTGAGGGAGACATCTTAGGGTTAGGGGCCGTGAGGTTGGATTCTGGACTTTTGGCTGGAGCTAGATGCCCTTGTGAGATGAGGGCTCCCCCCAAGGACACATAAACCCTGGAGGGATTCCTGGGACCTTCCAGAGAGCTGGACTAGCAAGTGATGCCCACCTTTTTGGACTAGTCCTGTGATCATATGCTGCTGGTCACCTGTTAAACTGGGACTGGGAAGGAAGTTTTCTTGCCAGTTTAGATTGTCAACAGTGGTAGCCTGTTTTGTTTTGTTCCCCCCCCCCCTTTCCCCATTGTGCCTTCATTATGTGTAATTTCAGACGTTACGAAAACGCCTTTCATCACAGTGAACTCCAGTGGATTCCCTGTGGTGGTGGCATTTCCGGGAAGTTCTGTTTTGTCCCAGCCAGATGTTCACCATGGTGAAGCCCCAGCCGGGATCAAGCTTGACTACGATCTGGGATGGGGCTGGCAATGGCGGCACTGCACGTCTACTCACCAGCCCCATCCCAGAATCAGACCCTGTCCTCGGGATGGGGTTGGGCACAGCGGCCTCATTGGCCGCTGTGCCTGGTCATCTCCCTGTGGACTGGCGGCCGAGGGAGTGCAGGGAGGTGGGACTGTGCAGCTGCATGTTCTACTATGCAGCCCCGCCCCCACCCTGATCCCCCTCCGGAATCAGGCTGGCACATCTACAGGACAGCTGGCCTGATCACAGACCAGGATCCAAGACGGATCCCAGTCCGTGGTTCAGAGTGGTGGGCCTCCGGGCCCATCACGTCTGAAATTACCCTATGTCTTGCTGGTATCTGGATCATACAACCAAGGGTTTGTATAACTCCAAATTGGTGTTCAGTTGGTTATGATCATAGATATTGTGACTCTGACATAGGGATGGGTGAACAGAACTCTGTTCGGATGTTCGGTCATTCAGTTCAAAACCCGAGTTCTGGTTTGATGGTTCGGTTCATCCGAGTTCGGTTTGGCCGAACTTGGCCGAACATTCAAAAATAGTGAAATTGAAACCAAAACAAAATCGAAACCGAAACCTACTTTTCGGCCCTGGAAAGACATTTTTCCTGCCTCCGAACTCATCCGCACTTATCCGAACACGACCGAACTGTTCGGTCGTTCGAGAGTTCAGTTCAGACGTTCAGTTCGGACGTCCGAACGGACCAAGTTCGGTCCGAACTCCGAACATCCGAACCGCATTCGCCCATCCCTACTCTGACAGTCGGTCCTGTGCAAACAGTATTGGATAAGTTGGGAAGTTTGGATTCTCCTTATGAGATAAAGGAATAGGTCAGCTGATGAGGGGTGTGTGTGGCCTGTAGATTTACTTTCCCTTGAGGGTCAGACAGGAGCAGTGCTTCTTGACAGGCCAGGTGTCTGGGTGGTGCCATAACCATCTCTCCTTCCTCTGGTCCCTGTTAAAGGGTTCACTGGGCTGTTCCTTCCAGTTACTGATTGAAAAATCGGTGCAGAAAACTAAAACATTGGGACTGGAGGTCGATATTCTAGGCCATTACAAGACAATATTCGGTGACATTACAAGACATTGGTACATGAAGTGGGTCAAAATGGGGTACCAGTTCGTACCCAAAATTTGCATTGATTTGGGTACTGGAAATTCAACAGGTATAACCGTTTTTGCAAGTACTCGTTTCAACACTAGCTAAAATGCAGTATTATAACAACAACAACATTTTAACATAAAACCTTTTAAAATTCTTCATCCTGAACCATCCCAACCCATATCTCTGCCTGACAAAGGCCAGGTCAAATTAAAAAAAGACTTACATTGCCTCAAGAAAAGAGATATGGAGCTCCATAATTGTGGAACATCTACAGAAAATTCCTCTCTACATGAACTTTCCATACTCACTTTCTAGACAGATGATACATGCAAGGGGGTTCTCCCAGTTGACTTCAGAGGTTGTAATTAGACAGAAGAGAGGAGACTGTCATAGAATCCTAGAATCTTAAATTTGGAAAGGACCACTCCAACCCATGCCATTTAGTCCAACCCTCTACCTGGATGCAGGATAACTGCAGGTACAATATCCCTGACACAAGTAGGGCTGTAGCGGAATATCGCAGCGGTAGCTATTTCCGGCGGAAACAGTGTTTCCGCAATTAGTGGAACGGCATGGCAGAGGCTTTCATTCCGCGGTTTCATTCCGCGGTTCCGCTTATTTAATTCCGCAACTTAGTGGAATTGTGGAAACATTACATTTTCGCGATTTCTGCAATTCCACCAGTGCCAAAAAATAGCGGAATAATGGTTTTCCACGATTTCCGCAATTTTCCCACGATTTTTCCGCAATTCCGCGATTTGCAGAATTCCGGCGGAATTAGCGGAATATCCGCAGAAAAGTCGCAGTGTGGCGCGGGCAGTTCCGAAATGGCAGAACGGAATCGCGGCGCGGTAAAAGCTGCTGCCGCATCAGCCCTAGACACAAGTCTGTCCAGCCTACACCCTCCCTAGGCAGCTGGTTCTGTTACTGCATATCTCTTACTGTTAAGAAGTTTTTTTCCTGATATTTAATCAAAATCCACCTTCCTGTAGTTTGACCTCATTTTTTCTAGCCCTGCCCTCTGCAGTAACACAGAACAGTTCCTTGCCATCTTCTTGAGAGATGCCTTTAGACATTTGAAGACTGCTGTCATGTCTCTTCTCTTCATCTTCTCTTCACTAAGTTAAATATACCCAGTTCTTTCAACCTCCCCTCATGATACTTGATTTCCAGACCCTTTACCATCGTTGTTATCCTTCACTGAAGCAGTTTATCGATGTCCTTCATAAAATTAGGTGTCCAAAACTGGACACAATACTCTAGATGAGGTATGCCCAGTGCTGAACTGAGTGGAATTATTACTTCTGCCCACTTGGAAACAATGCTTCTGTTAATGCAGCCTAAACCTGCATTAGCCTTTTTTTCAGCTACATTACATTGTTGACTTAATGCTTAGCTTCTGATCAACTACAATATGTAGATCCTCTTCACATGGGCTGCTGCCATGCCAGATATCCCCTATCTTATCCCCTATCATTTTGCACTGGACCCAGAACAGAGCCCTTCAGAACCCCACTCAATACCTCTCTCCAGTTTGATGATGAGCCATTGATGATCACTCTTTGGTGTGTTTCTTCAAGTAATCACAAATCCACTCTGTTGTACAGTCTTACAGCCCACAAGCTTGTCAGTGTACAACCTTGTCAGTGAGGATCTCATGTGAAACTCTGTCAAACATTTTGCAGAAATCAAGATATATTTTGTCATCAGCATTCCCCTCATCCACTCAGACTGCTTTTATATGAAGTGCTTAAAAGCACCTCCAAAAGATACCCAGGGAGAGAAACCTGCGCCGGAGGGGGCGGGATGTTAGACATTCCCCACTCTACCGGAAGAGAAATTGCTCCCATTCTAAATTGTGGCTGCCGAGAACAAGCATAGGTTTGAAGATGCAGCATTGTAAAAACCCCTCGGTGTGGGGTGGGGTGTTGTAAAAACCCCACCTCACCCATGGCACAAGTTTCTCTCCCTGCATATCTTTTAGAGGCGCTTTTAAGCTCCTTGTCTAAAAGCGGTCTCAGTTAATTACTAGCTGCAGTTTCCTGACAGGTGTCTACAGTCAATGGGTTCGGTCCCAAACCCCTGTGCACATGAGATTCACATGCATGGGGTTTGGGACTGAGACAACCAGGGTAGGATGGAGCGTAGCCTGTGGCATCTGTAGCCACATGATGGGGAAGCATCTGGGGAATAATGGGAGCATCTATAGTCAAGAAAGGATATGGGATACTTATAGTAGTCTCATGGTGGAGAGAGGGAGTAGCTCATGCCAGGTTAATGCCTCTCCTCCCGTGAAATCCCATGCAATCAGAAGGTTGAAACGGATCTCAACTCAATAGAGATATTTTCCCCTGTACATTATTTGCTTGAATGCTTGGATTATAATTACAGGTGCTATATATTATTTCCATTGCAGGGATTTGCATATGAATTAAATGTATGTGCTCCCCCAGCACATCAGGAGTTTTGGCAGTCCCGACGTTATCAAGACGATTAATTCCTAACAATGGGAAAGCACAGATTGCACCCTTCAGAAAAGTAATTACTGCAATAGTTTTCACTTAAATCCCAATCTTCATAAAAGGGTGTTCTTAATTAGTTGCAAGAATTCATTAGGTTGTAAAAATCAGCAGCTCCCACTAACCTTGACAAAGGACGGAATGACAGAAATATTGAATTTTGGGTTCTAATGGATTCACACAAATAAATAAATTAGCATTTTTATGAAAATATTTAAATGATAATGGGTCAGATCCAACACAGAGATATGAAGGCTGCATTTTTCTCTGCTAAGGAGGTCAGCTTTTGCTGTTTTGGCTCACACTGTGCAGGCCCTGAATTTTCATGACTTATGGTGATTTCAGGTGTGAGGAAGAGTGGGCCATGTGGCCCCTCTTAGTAACTGATTTTCTGTTAATACATTCTGAATTAAACTGTTTGTACTGAACTTCACCCAAGGTGAAGTATTAGGAATACCTTTGGGATACAGTCTCCCCATTACTGCAATTGGCAGTGCTTAATTTGTAAAAAATGAAATGTTTGGGTCCAAGTCTGCCTCAGAAGCCACACCTCCCAGCAGGGGAGGATTGGCCATAAGAGGCACTCAGAAGAATTCTGGTGGACTGCTACCTCCCATGCCATCATGGGGCTGGGAAATTAAACCTGGTGGCGCCAGAGGACAGGTTCTTGCAGCGCTGCCCTCTTCACCCGCTCCTTCTAGCCGCTTCCTGGCCCCTCCCTACAGGGTCTCCCAGAGCGACACGACTGGATGACATCATCCAGCTGCGCCACTTTGGGAGATCCTGCTGGAAGCAGCTACACACAGCTCCAGGCCCTGGGCTGAGCTTGTTAGGACAGCCTGGAGGGTCCTGGCCCGCTGGGGCTGGAGCCGGGGCTGGGCCCGGGAAGCAGCTGATTGAAGGAACGGGTGAGAAGGAGGATGCTTCCAGAAGGCAGAAGGCACTACCCAACCCCTGCCACCATGTGGGATGCCTGCCTGGCTGGCCCGCTGAGGAAGGAGGCGCATGGAGGTAGAAGAAGACACCCTTCTGAGTAACTGCTGCCAGTCTGCCTGGAGATTTGGGGGGAAGACGTGTCTGGGGCCAGGTCTGGGGACAACTGGGGGGAGGGTTTGGGGGGAAGAGGCTGCTGGGGGCATCTGGGGTAAAACTGTAAAGGGAAGGGGCGGGAAGGGTTTGGGGGAGGGGCTTCTAGGGGGCACCTGGGGGAGGTTTTAAGGGGAAGAGACTGCTGGGGGGAGGGTGTTTTGGGGGGAGAATTTATTAACGGTTAAGCCAAAAAGTTGCAAAATCAAAAATACAATACAGACAGACAATACACAATGTAAAAGTACACAATGTAAAAATATAAACACCTTGCATTTTAAAATATATATACCTTACTCTTACCATAGCAGAGCTTGGCTCCTGAAAAATTACCCACAATGCCTTACTCTCATCGGAGTGCACCTTGGCAGGGCTTGGCTCCTGAATAATTAATAACATCTATACTTATCAATAGATACCTTGATCTTATCAGATCACATCATGGCAGGGCTTGGCTCCTGAAGATTAACAATATATGTCTTGCTCTTATCAGAGCACACCATGGCATGGCTTGTCTCCTGGGCAATACACAACTATCACTATTAAATACTTAAAAACTAAATTGCACATTCACCTTGATCATTAGTTACTGGCCGCAATCGCATAGCATGCCAGATCATGTAGCACTCTGATAGAATCACACTGCAAGATTCATATAGTTTCCTCGATAATTGTGAAAGAGCTATGCTTATGCACATGGGAAATCTAATATCACTCTCATTTCTATCAACTTGGAACATAACCACAAAAAGAATCGGCAAGATTGTCAATTCCATCTACTGAGCAGGAGCATAATCTTTGATTGTACGGAATTTTCTTCCAAGCTCCTCTTTGGGCATGTCTCTACCTGATTGAATCTGACTTTAGTAAGCATCTCCCTATGTGGAAAATAACATATCTGAGATAGAGTTAAAAAAAACCAAATCCCCTTTAATGAATAAATACAGAGGGGGGTGTACTTGTTCTATTCTATTGATCGTGGTCATGTAAGTGTGCAATTTTGGGGTAGGCTCTGCCTACCGTGAGGTTGGCTGTGCCTACCATGGGGTTGGCTGTGCCTATCATGAGGTTGGCTCTGCCTACAACATGGCCCACTTTCAGAATATTTTCCAGGGCCATTTTAAGTTCCCAATCCATCCTTGCTTCTAATCCCAGAGCTTGTCAGAGCATGGAAATGAACCCTGTTCTCAAACAAGCAAGCAACAACTGAATCAACCTGCCTCTCTACTGCAAGATATAAAATAGCAGTTCTTGTGATTTAAGCTATATGATTGCCAGTGCAGGGGGTGGGGCAAGAAAGTCACAAATGAAAGTCAAAGAATCATCCAGGTTTTCTCTGTCTTTCCTTTCCAAGCCTGAAATGATTTTTGCCGGGTCTTTCACATTTTGAGGTGCACACTTTTAATTGAAACATTTCCCAGGGTTTAGCCGCCCCTTGAATTTAATTGTCGGGGCTTAGCCCTGGAAAGTCTACTCCTCCTCTCTTCCTCCCTCTCCCAACTCCTGCTTAGATTAAGTCCTGGCAGTTGAGTAATTGCCAATATTCTGGAATCCACTTAAATAGAACTTGCATAACTTGCATTTCTGGATAAGTCAAATTAATTGTTTATCCAATCTCAGATCTATGGGGATACATTGCTTCTTGATCTGGATAAATCAAATTCTGAACACTATTAAATCAATTTTTAAGGTGTATAGAGTATACCCACCCAGCTAAAGATATTGGGACCTTTTGAGTGTATTAATGACTTCTTGGCAGCACGTGGTTAAAATAATGTATTATATCCCTGTCGGGGTGAGTCTTCATGTCGGGCAGGCTGGAACCACTTCCACCCACCCTGGTGCCTTGTGGGCCACTGCCAGCCCACTCTCCCCCCATGGTGCCTTGCCACCCACTTCCTGCACCTAGCATTCCCATCCACTGGATCTGTTTCCTGGGGATTCTCAAGGTGTTTGTCCCTGCTCTCCTGGTCACCTATTAACACAGTTAAAACCCACATAATTAGACAACAATAAATGGAAGCCTGTACCATGTAAGTGTGTAAAAGCAACACACATACATGCTCAGTGCATTAACTTACCGTTCACCACCACCTCCTCTACAAAGGTGGCATCTGGGTTCGCTATGCCCTCCACCAGAACTTCCGTTGGTTTCTCAATATGGGTGTGCATTTCATTTATGTTTTCTCTTTAACTCAAAATAAATGTTGTAAATTTGTTTAAGGTAAATGGAAAACATAAACAGAATTTTTTAAAAATCATTTAAATTTCATTTATGTTTTGCCTAACAGTGCCTGCTGCAGTGAAGCTGCCAGGCAAAACAGTGTACCCTAAATAGTCTGGGTCCTGGCTATCTGAAAGATCACCTCACTTCCTGGCCAGCTCCTATGGTCGTTGGGGAGGGGGGGCACCTGTCGTGTTGTGCCTCGGTTTCCCCAAATGGAAAATGTGCTTATTGGTTCAGGCCTGACATGATCTGGTCTGGATATAGGGCGCTCTTTTCTAATATGTGGAATTCGAGTTTACACTTTGCTAATAAGCCAGCCAGCTCAGCAAAGTATAGTAAAGACCAATTCATTTATATAAATGAGGCTATGGGACTTATGAATATTATAAAATATGAAGCAATAGTTTACTTAAGCAAATAAAGACATAGTATAAAAGAAACAGTGTCAGTTAAAAGTACATGATTTAGAAAGACATTTCTGTTCAGAGAACAGCTCTGTTACAAATTCAAAGATCTTAACATCTATAAGATATAACATATGCTCTAAGTATTATTGCTATGGTTGACTCAATGCATCATATAGGATATAACATATTATCCAGTCCTTTCCCCATTCTGCCAGATGAAAGAAGTGAGAGAAGCTTCAGGAAAGGAAGCTTTCTGAAAAATCTATCTTTCCTCTCTCTTCTTATAGAATGAAAGATGCTTGGAGGTCAGCTAAAAATAACGTCAGGTCAAAACTGCTGACAGGGAGGGGTTTTTCTCAAAATACATAGTAAGAAGCCTGTTGATGCATACTAAACAGGTTGCTTATCATAAGATAGGGTTAACAATGAGTAAACTCCAAACAAACAAGGCCTCTTCCTGCCCTGCCTGAGACTCACGTATTTTGACTCTAATCAACAGAAACTGTTAATTGCATTAAGAGACAGACTTGATTACATCATCTATTCCAGTATACAGGCTGATTTTCCAGTATCTGGTCAAGAGTTCAGTAGAGAGGTCACTATAAGACAACTCTTTTAAGAAGTCATCATACAGAGAGGCTAATTCTGATTTCCAATATATTGAAACACAGATGGTCAAACATATATGCCTATATACAGGATACACCCTCCTGGACGTTTTGCACTATAGACGGGTGGCGACCAAAAGGAGGACATTCTAGGCAGTTGTGCCGGCACTGTGGAAGTTGTTCCCATTGGGTGTCCATCTGCCCAAATCGTCTTGCTTTCCAACATCAGTGTAAAATGTTGCTCTTCTGCCAGGCATTTGGTGGGGGAGATGGTTGAGGGGGAGTTAGGAGTGGGGTGGGTTTTATTCTTTTTGCACACTTCTGACTATTTTTATTGTAGTAACTTTTAAAAAATATTCTTATATTGTGTTCTATTGTATTATTTTTGTTGGTTGTGAGCTGCCCCTAGCTGAGGGAGGCAGGTATAAATGCATTATATGTTGTTGTCGTCGTCATAATCATCATCATCAATTCAAGCCAGGGGAAAAGGGAGGGAATGGGAGAGCATGATTGATATCTCTGCTGGCCAACTGGGATCGCTAAGACATCATGCAGTAGTTGGCATACAAAGACAATTGCTGTGATAGGGCTTCATTCAGTGCTGCCAGAACTTGGAGTAGCCCAACAGGGGCACGTGGCAGGGAGGGATAGGCACTGTGAAAGCCATATCAGGGAAGACTGGCTGGCTGGAGCTTCTTGCTTCATTCCCAAATCATTTAAATCTTCTGTCTCTGTATAATCCTACTAAATCTCTTTTAAGTGACCCTAATCCATTCGAGAAATGACTGGACTCAGACTTTGCTCCCGCACTAGGAATAAGGCACAGACACAAAAGATATGGGTAAAACTGGCCGCAGCTGTTTTATTGAAGCCGAATTTTAATTATCCTGTCAAGGAAACAAGAAACCAATTAAGCCAATTAACTTTAATTAACAACCATGAACAACGGTGGATATAATTGAAAACTAATTACCCTAATTCGAATCTTTTCCATGCCAAATTGTGATGTAAGTTAGAATATCCAATTAATCAGAACCTTTCCAATTAGCGTGACAATTAAATGCTGATTAGAATTATACCTAATTAACTTGGATGATTAACAAAGGGGGTGACAAGATGATACAACTTGACCATTCAACCATCTCTCAACCCCGCATTCAGTACCATAATGCCAACCATTCTGGATTGGAGATACCAGTCCAATCCCCCTCCAATGGACCGCCTTGATCCATTTTTCAGAAGGACAGACGCTGCTGATGCAAACCTCGGGACCACTGAAATCCTACCTGTATGCACACAATGCCTGCCCTTCCTTCCTGTGATAATTTGGGGCACCCATCCCCTAAATACCAACCAGGTACACCTTGCAGAACGAAACCCCACCATCTGCACCTACACTCAGGCTATAAAGCCCTTACCAGTTTAACCCTATGGTACTGAACACCGCCACAGCTGTGACAATTAAGAATCAACAGACCTACACATCCAACCCTGACATTTCCAAATATAAAGGTACCGTGAGGAAGTCGAAAACCCTTCTCCGAGGGAAAAATTCCTTCCTGATCCCACACTAACAAGGCGACCGTATTAGATCCATGGTACCAGTCAATGGTGCGTGGGTGGGGTTCAGTAGCGCTCCGCCAACCAATTTATGGGCTGCATGGTGCGCTAGACCACGTAGCCTGAACAGGCCAATCAGGAAGGTGCCTTTTCGCGCCTCCGCTCTATGCCTTGCAAACTGCAATCCTTTGCAGATTGTGGCTTGCAATGCTGCAGACAGCTTCCCCGGGACCAGAGCTTGACGGGAAGGCCCGGTGGACACCCCACAACCCAGTGCCCCATTCCTCTAGGAGGTGGGCACAAAATCCTCCACAGGGCACTTAGCAGGGGAGATTTCTGTGTCTTAGGCAGCTTTTTCCTCCCTTCCAGTGAGTCTCTGCTGCCTCCATGCGGGGGTTAGATCACACTGCATCCCTCCATTCCCTAACAAAGACATGAATGCCAATTGAAATGTATTTATTTATTTAAGAACTTGATACCATGCTCCTCAGGACACAGCAGCTTGGGGCAGCTTACAAAACAGTAATAAGAAAAACATTAAAACAGATTAAACAATCAAAGCAGGAGGATGTTAAAAAACCCAACCCACCCAACCACCCTAACCCACTCCCCCCACCCTTCACCCATCTCCCCCACCAAATTCCTGGCAGAACAGCCAGGACTTACAGCTTCATTGAAAAGAGGGAAGGTCTGGGTCAACTGGGCCCCCACCACGAGGGAGTTCCATAGCCTTGGTGCGGACACCAAGAATGCCCTCTCCATCGCAGCCCCTTGGAAGACTCAAGGGTCCTTGAGGAAGGCACCCCCGGATGACTGCAGGGGCCAATCCAGGGCCCAGGTGGTGAGGCGGTTCCACAAGTAGGCAGGGCCTAGATCATTTAGAGCTTTATAGGTAAGCACCAGCACCTTGAATCGAGCCTGAAAGACTATAAGCAGTCAGTGGAGAGATCAGAGTACCAGTGTAATGTGCTCCCGGTGGCACTGTCCTATTAGGAGGTGGACTGCTGCATTTTGCACTAGCTGCAGTCTCTGAACCATCACCATGGGTAGCCCCACATAGAGCGCGTTACAATAGCCCAGCCTAGAGGTGATGAACGCATGGATGATAGTGGCCAGGTTGGAGTCCAAGACATATGGCCGAAGCCGTCATACCAGATGCAATTGGTGAAATGCACTCCTCGCCATAGCCCCCACCTGGACATCCAGGCAGAGGTGCGAGTCAAGGAGCACCCACATACTTCAAACCTGGGGAACCAGCAGGTGGTGAACTGAATCAATAATGGGGGATGCCACCTCCATCGCCTTACCCAGTAGCATCACCTCCATCTTGTGAAGATTCAACTTCAATCAGTAAGCCCTCATTCTGTCCCCCAGAGCTGCCAAGCACTGGGGTAAGCAGCGAGATTGCTGGGTCTCGGTCGAATGAAAAAGAGAGGTAAAACTGGGTATGACACCACATGCCAAACTTTCTCTCCACCTCGCTGAGTAATACACATTGAACAGGAGAGGGGACAGAACAGAACCTTGCTGGACTCCACATGAGAGGTCTCAGAGTGATAAAAAATTATCTCCAAGCACCACTTGCTGAGTTCTTCTGGGCAGAAAGGAGCGGAACCATTCAAGAACAGTCCTGCCCACTCCAGTACGGTCTCGCAGGTGAGTCACCAACATCTCATGGTCAACGGTATCAAAAGCAGCCAACAGATCTAATAGAATCAACAGGGTCGAACGACCCTGAACCAGTTCACAGTCTCAGTGCCATAGCCCAGATGAAAGCTGGACTACGAAGGATCAAGAAAACCAAAACAGTCTAGATGCTCCTGTAGCTGCAACCTATTCAATAACCTTCCCTTTTTAGGGAAGGTTAGAGACAGGCCAATAGCTGGCAAGGGAGTAAGCGTCAAGTGATGGTTTCTTAAGCAGACACCGCACCACTGCCTCTTTTAGACTGCCTGGCACTCTGCCTTCCTGAAGGGAGGCATTGATCACCCCAGCCAGAAACGGCCCCAGCATCTCCCGACTGGCCTTATCCAGCCAGGTCGGACACGGGTCCAATTCTCAGGAAGTGGCCCTCAGTGCCCCAAGAACATCCCAGCATCAGCGAGTGTCACCCACTGAATTTGATCCTATGAAATAGGACAAAGCAGGACTTCCATGACTTCTGGTTCCCCTCGTGGAAAACAAATGAATGGAAAACAAAAATTTAAACATAAACAAAATAAAAATGAAAAAGAAAACAGAAAAAATCAAACATAAAGGAAATTAAAATGCCCCCCCTCCCCCCGCACATCCCTATTTAACCTCAAACGAGGGCTGGCTCTTGAGTTCAAGGGGATATATTGAGATCAATTCCAAGCCCCACAGATCCTGCATGTGTGTATGTGCATTATTTCCACACGGCACAATGTGCCTGCAATGGAGGTCTGTGTGGTTGTGCATAGCTGTGTGCGGGATCCACGAGGCTGGGATTGGCCCCACCATCATTCACGATGTCCATGTTCACCCATGTTGCCTCCAGTGTCGGGACAGGCATGGAGGCAAAGTTGTTATCCTGGATTTCTTTGTAGCGACACTTCAAGTCCTTGGCCCACTGCCAGCACTGGTTCATGCCCTGGGTGTTTCCTTGCTACACCATTTGGAATAAGATCTCCTGGAAGACCACCTCATTCCTATAGCACATCACCAGGACATATTGGACCTTCTATTCCAATGAAGGCTTTGGTCTCTTCCTCATTCCAGGGAATGTGATGTTGGCAGGAGGATTTGTAGGTGGAGAGTGACTGCAATTGCGCAATGGCAGGAGGAGTGCTGATTGTTACCTGGTTGTTAATATTAGCCATGTCCATGGTGATAGTAAGCTTCTGCAAGTCATTCCTGAGAATTCAATAGCTTGGAAGGAGCAAACATCAAGCAGGAAGGTCTGGGAGAACAATTGTTTGAAAAAGGAGTGGTGGGCTTTTAAGGCGGATGTTATGCATACGTCAGTGATGGGAGAGTAGAGAGGGGGTCTGGAAGAGGTTGTTCCTTGTAACACTCTAGGCTTTTCCCCTGCAGCTCTATGGTGCTGGCAGACCTGTTCATGCAGAGGCTGCATGCAACCTAATTGACAGAACACAGACACATTCACCTGCATCTGCCCACATGGTGGACTCTGCCTGCTCCAGGACCCACTGTGAGTGTGGGCTGTGTATCCGTTGTGTAATGCTCACATGGCCAGTGGGGTGAACTCCTAATAAACAGTCAGATGGACACCCACCTGTTGTGAACTACCATCTCATTTGTTAATACCCAAAGTTAATCTTCGCAACAGCTTTATGAGGAGGAACTCCAGGATTCATGATGTGATTTTTATTGCTCAGCGTTAGAGAACATATTGGGTCAGACTAGAGATTAAAGGAGTATGTGTAAAAATGAGTGTACCTGATGAATTTCTGGTCTGCCCGACAACATCATGTACCGATTGGTACCCGATTACGATCTGATTCAGGGAACCTGATGTCCTGAAATGTCAACTTCCTGTTCTGATTTCCATCCTGATTTTTTGCTTTTCTCACCTGATATATCAATTGAAGATTTGGTACTGGAACTTACTGACTTTTGGGGTTTCTGGGTACCCGATTGGTACTTGGGCAGCCTGTCAGCTACCTGGAAATGTGGTTATTACCTGCACTTACTAAAATAAGTACTTGTTTCAGCTCTAGGTCAGACCAATGTTCCATCCAACCCAGCACCCTGTCTCTGACAGTGGCAGCTTCAGTTGTTTCAGAGAAGTACACAACTGGTCAAAATGGAGAGATCCATTCCCTGCTATCCACTCCCAGCCCAAAGAATAAAAAATTTCATACCCTGATGAGATTGACTAATTGGCACTAGCAGATCAGTCCTCTAAGAATGTATCCAATCCTTTTTTTTCATCCTACGTATGTTATTGGTCTTTGCTCCAGGTACAGTTTTATCACTATCTGGGATTGACTTTTTCTGCTACTGGATCCTGGGTTAAACATGCTGAATTTATTAAATTTAAAATGGAGCAATCTACTGGGGGGCTTTTTAAATTTTGGAGGATGGATGGGGGGAAGTGTAAAACTCCCACCTTGAGGCTTCTAGACTTGAAGGCCAGCCCACAAGCCTTATAAGGTGCTGAAATTTGGGGAGCTTTTCTTAGGGACAAACTGGAGTTCTTTCAAGATCGTTTCTTACGTGCGATATTATCCATTCCAAATAATACTCCAGTTAGTCTTGTGAGACTTGAAACTGGTGTTTTGCCGATTACAGTAAAACTTGATTTGGCCTATGTTTCTTATTGGTTGAGGGTGAGGAGCATGTCTGAAGACAGGCTTCCTCATTTCTGCCTTACTGAATTTACAAATTCCACTCTTATGTCTCAGTGGTATAAGAAACTGATTCTACTTCTGAGAATGACGGGGCAAACTGTGGAGGCATTAGTGCACTTTTCTAATTCTAAGATAAAATTCATAGACAACTGATTCATAGACAACTGGCAGATCTGGCTACTTTAGTGGATATGAGGAAAATTGCCAATTTAAAATTTACTTCTCTATATCATCTTTTTAAAAAAGCTCCTGGGTTGGAACCTTGTTTGTCGGTTTTGGACAACCCTGTCCTAAAAAAAGCTTTAACCCTTCTTATAGTCAATCTTATTCCCCTCCAGGGTGCTTTCTGGGAGACGGAAAGGGCTTCTGTATGCCCTTAGATTGTGCAGCTGTAATCTTCTTCCAACTGAAGATCTGCTTCATCTATTATTCTACTATCCGCATACTGAAGTGTATCGCCAGAAATTTTTTATTCCAGTGATACAGAATAAGACCCACTGGACATCTCAACAATTATTAATTTTTCTGGCTACAACCAAAGATGATGTTTTCATTAGAAATCTGGCTAAAATGGTTCTTATCTTGATTAAAAGGAACAAAGATACTTTGGAAGTGTAGGGATGGACTCTGTTGATGGTGATTATCTCACCTTGCTTTATTTTAGTTTTTAGTTTCTATTTTATTCCTTTTTGTGCCATATTTTGTTGTGCTGTTATTTTGTTTTTGCTACTTTAGATATATATATTTAATGAGAAAAATTGTCTTGGTATGTTTATCATAATTATATTATGAATTTATTTTATTCTTTAATGAAATTCCTATGAATGGATGTTATAAGTTTTTATTTTTTGTTTGTTCTTTCTTTCTTTCTTTCTTTCTTTTTAAAATTTATACCCTGCTGCTCATGCCACAGGCAGCCCGGGATGGCTAACAAAATCAATCAATAAAATACAATAAAATATATAAAAACATAAAATATCAAAAATAACAATAAAAATGAGGAGAAAAAGCCCGTACCACCCACCACCCCATCCACCCTCACCCTTCTCCCTCACCAAATGCCTTACGGAACAGCCAGGCCTTACAATTCCTATAGAAAACTGGGATGTTTGGGGCCAGATGGGTCCCCACCGGGAGGGAATTCCAGAGGCACAGCGTGGCTACCGAGAATGCCCTGTCCTGCGTAGCCCCCCGGGAAACCTGGGGGAACTCCAACAGGGCACACTCAGATGACCGCAGGGCCGATCCAGAACCCGGGGAGTGAGGTGGTCTCGCAAATAGGCAGGGCACAGACTGGGTAAGGCTTTATAGGTTAAAAACAACACTTTGAATTGGGCCCGGAAGACTATTGACAGTCAGTGAAGAGGTCACAGCACTGGTGTAATGTGCTCTCAATGGCCCAGCCCCACCAGGAGCCAAGCCGTCACATTCTACACCAGGTGCAGCTTCCAAGCCGTCACCATAGGTAGCCCCACATAGATTGCGTTACAGTAGTCTAACTGAGATGTGATAAAATCATGGATGATTAGGGAATGGGCAAACGCGGTTCGGAAGTTTGGAGTTTGGCCCAAACTCGGCCTGTTCGGATGACCGAACCGAACCGAACTTCCAAACATGAACTGGCTGAACCGAACTCAATCCGAATGGCGAAATGACCGAACAGTTCAGTCAGTTCAGATCGCGTCCGGGTGAGTTCCGGTGGCAAAAAAAGGTTCACTGTAAGGTCAAACATGACAGGGAGGGGTAGTTCAATAGTCACTGAGGAGCAGACTTCCAGGCACCAGGGGTGGAGAGGCTTGCAAGAAATGAAACTATCTGCCTCCCCCCTTCCCAACACCTTCTGAGCTAGTCACTGTTCCTGAACAGCAGGCGTTGAGTAGGATTATTAGATTGCTTTAAGTTTCATTTCAGTTTTGTACTGAAATGAAACTTAAACCTTAAACTGAAACCTTGTGTTTGTGATTTCCCCCCCATCCCATATAGAGAGAGATAGAGAGATATAGATATAGAGAGATAGATAGATAGGTTAGGGATAGTAGTTGTAGGAGCTAGCTTAGTGATAGAAATAGCGTTAGTGATTTAGTTTTAGTGTTTGTAAGAGTAGGCCTGTGTACTTATTAGATAATCCATTTAGTTCATAGCATTTAGAATAGTTAATAGCAGTTAGATTTAGTGTATGTATGTATATATATATATATATATATATATATATATATATATATATATATAATATTAGATTTTTAAAAAAATCCCCTATAAAAACAAAAAACCCAAATAAAAAACAAAAGAAAACCATATAAAACCCAATAAAAAACCCAAAAAACATATAAAAACAAAAAAAACACCCATAACAACATTTCCCGAACGGCCGAACTGAATGGCTGAACCAAACAGCCGAACCTGAACCCGGTGAACTAACTGAACTGCCGAACCGAACGGACGAACCGAACACAGCCAAACCAAATGCAGCCGAACCGAATGGATGAACCGAACGCAGCAGAACCGAATGGATGAACCCGAACTGCGATCTGTTCGCCCATCCCTATGGATGATCATGGCCAAATCTGGAACCAAAACCAGTGGCCAAAGCTGCCACACCAGATATAACTGTCGAAAGGCACTCCTTGCCACAGCCTCCACCTGGAGATCCAGACAGAGCTGCACATGGAAGAGCACCATCAAGTTCCGCACCTGGGAATTCAGTGGCGGACAAACCCCCACAACCGAGGGGGTAGTTATCGCCATTGACTTACCAACTAGCATCATCCCTGTCTTGTCAGGATTCAGTCACAGTTGATTAGCTCTCATCCAGTCCCCCACGGCTGCCAAACACTGAGTAAGCACCGAGACAGTCAGGCCTGGGTCAGTTGAAAATGAGAGGTACAGTTGGGTGTCATCCACATACTGATGACACCTCACCCCGTATCCTCTGATCACCTCGCCAAGCGGCACATTGAACAGGTGAGGGGACAGAATAGAACCCTGTGGGACCCCACACAAGAGGTCTCGGCGAGATGAAAAATAATCACCAAGCAGCACCCGCTGAGTTCTCCCAGTTAGGAATGAGCAGAACTATTCGAGAACGATCCCACCCATCCCTGCACCCCACCCCGCAAGCGCGTCACCAACATCTCGTGGTCAATGGTATCAAATGCAGTCGACAGATCTAATAGGACCAAAAGGGTTTAACGACCCCTATCCTTTTCACAGCGCAGATCATCGACCAAAGTCACCAATGCTGTCTCAGTGCTGTGCCCCAGACAAAATCTGGGCTGCAAAGGATCTAGATAACTAATGCAGTTGAGATGTCCTTGGAGCTGCTGAGTCACTACCCATTCAATAACCTTCCCTAAAAAGGGAAGGTTAGAGACAAGCCAATACCTGGCAGGGGAGTCAACATCAAGCAATTCTTTCTTGAGCAGAGACTGTACCACTGCCTCCTTGAGGCAGTCCAGCACTCTGCTCTCCCACAGGGAGGCGTTGACCACCCCAGTCAGCAATGGCCCCATTGTCTCCCGGCAGTTTTTAATCAACCAGGATGGGCACGGATCTAATTCACAAGAGGTGGATCGAACAGCCCCCACCACCCTCACCACATAAGCGTGTGTCACCAACTGAAACTGATCTCACAAAACTGGACAAGGCAGGGTTTCTATCACCTCTACCTCCTCCATTTTATTAAGTGCAGCATCGAGGTCTTGGTTAATCTGAGTGATTTTCTCCGCAAAAAGGTCACAGCAGGCAGATGATGACTCAACTCCAGGGTTGAGGGAGGCCAGACTGACCAGCCCCCGTACAACCTGGAACAGCTCTGCCGGATGGGATTTTGCAAATGCTATGAGGGTAGCAAAGAATTCCCTCTTTCCTGCCTGCATAGCCATGGCATAGGCTCATAAACTAGCTCTATGCCACAATCTATCGGCTTCAGCCCGAGAACAACGCCACCATTGCTTCAACCGCTGCCGCTCCTGCTTCAGCATCCGCAGTTCCTCAGAGAACCAAGGAGGTCTGTGGAGCCTCCGCCTGGGCAACAGACGCCTGGGAGCCATACGATCGATGGCTTCCATCAACAAGGTGTTCCACAGCTTGACAAGGTCATTGATGCGACGGTCAACAAGGACAGAGGGTAACTCACCCAGAACGCCTAGAAACTGCACTGGGTCCAGAAGCCTCCGGGGGTGGACCATCCTAATAGGTTCCGCACCCTTCTGGGGGAAGACATGTGCTAGAAGTGAGGTCTGCAGGAGGTAATGGTCCGTCCATGACAAGGCCACAACTGATATCTCCCCCATTAACGGACCACCCACCTCAAGGCCAGTGCAAAACATGAGGTCAAAGGTATGTCCTCCAAGATGCGTCGGGCCGCTGAGCCTCTGGGACAGGCCCATGGTTACCATGGCGGCCATGAACTCATGCTCGGCTCCCCTGAGAACTGCGTCGGCATGAATGTTGAGGTTCCCAAGGACGATAGTCCTTGGGGACTGCAACACCACCTCCGACACAGCCTCTACCAGAGCCTGCAGGGATGCTACTGGACTGGTATGTGCACGGTATACCAATAGCACACCCAAACTGTCCCCTGTCAAATCAAACACAAGATGGAGACGTTCAATACCTACCATGGATTGCACTGAATACCTCCTCGCAGACCACCCCTCTTTAAAAACCATAGCTACACACACCTCCATCCCTCCAGCTGCGGTTGGTGCTGCACAGAATACCAGACTGGAACAAGATCAGCCAGAATTGGCCCTGATTCATTGTCCAGCCAGGTGTCCGTGATACACGTGAGATCGGCGGCATGGTCCAGGATTATCTCCTGGACCGTTGTCGTCTTATTTGCCACTGATCTCGTGTTTCACAGCACCAAAACCAGTCCAAGAGCCCCCTGACCAAGTTCCACCCACTCATCTGCTGGGGGAGAAGTATGTAGGATGTGCACTAAGCACCTATCCCGCCTCACCACTCTCCCTTCCCTCGCCCTGAGACCATACCTCCCCTAGCCTGTCATGACCCCAATAGCGATACCTACCCCCCCAGCTGCACCTCCAGCCCCCCCTCCCTGGCTGTCCTGCCCAGGGTGCGAGGGAGAACCCTCCCCTCCCACCCCCTCCTTCTTCCCAACATATCCCTCCCTATTCTCCCCCCCTTACCCTGGGACTCCCCCTCTCAAAGGGAGTCCCCTCTCCCAACCATTTAGACTACGCCTCCCTGTCCCACCAGGAAGCATAGCAATCCACCCACCTCCCAACCACCTGACCCTCCTCTGCCACCGGAGGGTCATTTACCACCCCCCTAGGCCTCTCTCCCCCTCTCTCACTGAGGGAGGAGGCCCTACTCCCTTCCTCCCTTCCTCCCTTCCCTCTACCCCCAGCCCCCCTGCCCCCCTCTGCTACAGAGGGGCATTCCAAACACCAACACACACACCCCTTTCCTCACCCAATTCAATTTTTACCCCTTCTTTCCCAACCCATCTTCAAGTTTTGACCTTTGGTTACAACTTAATACATTTATTTTATTTATTTATTTATTTATTTATGTATTTATTATTATTATTATTATTATTATTATTATTATTATTATTATTATTATTAGTCTTTGCAATCTTTTTGGTGAGAAATTCTGGTGTTTAACTGTTCTTTTAATGAAAACTATGCTTCTTTTTATTTGTTTTAAACCTACTGCCTGTGAATTTATAAGGTGTCCCCTAGTTTTATTATTTTGATAGAGAGTAATGGCTTCCTACGTACTTGATCTACACTGCTCATCTACTAATCTACTGAGCCCTAATCTACCAAGACTCTCCTTGTACAGAAGTGATTCCGTGCATTTGATCACTAAAGGTTTTCCTTTTATTTAGATAATTATCCGGTAGCTGGTATTTGTAATATACATTGTTTTGATATACAGTGTGGGCTGCTTTGTTGTTTTTTAATGTCAATTATTATTATGTCTATTGTTAAATTAATATGCAGACTTCTGTCCAAGGGGACTCTTAGGTTCCTTTGCACCAGCTGTGTTCTGATGAAAGCAAGTACTGTTAGCAGCACTTTGGTCGCCTGCCCCCCGCCTCATCTTAACTATAAAATGTTTGAGTCTCTTAATATTATCCGAGGAGCAGAGCTCAGGTGAGGATGATAGTTCCCACATAGTCATGAAATGCCTACCTTTCGGGAGTACTTGTAACTGTTCACTGGTATTCCCTCATTATCCACTGAAAACATGCATCTGCTCTTCTCAAGATTGGATCCTGTGATTGTTCACCATTTTCCAGTATTTTCTGTCAGTTTCTGGTATGTTTATCAGTTTCCAGCATTTTACAACAGTTTCTGGTATCAGAATGGAGAAAACATAGCCCTTGAAATACACCAATCAAAACACAGTTTGCAAAGATCCAAAACAATGACCAATAAGGGAAATAATGAAAGTTACATAGTGAACGTGTGATTGTACACAAGCAAACATAACCCCTGTTGGTATCAGCTGCATACCAACAGGTGTAGAGTACTCTGGGACTAAAAAGTATCTATTCTATTTCTCTTGACTGTAACTGCTGTTTCTTCATTACCCACTCACTGTTAGACCCTGATTTGTTATTGTTAATTATTGCTATTCCTTGTTTGCCTAGCACCAGCAAGTTACCTGGTACTGAAAAATTGTTAGAGAAGGGAGCCTAGAGAGAGAGAGACATTCATGAAGCTGAGAATTCACAGGTGCACATGCTTAGTTTAGTTGCATGGGAGAATACCCTTTGCCGAAAATCCAGGCGGTGGGGGGTTGTCTTGCCCCATATACTCCCTCCCCCTCTCCTGGGAGTGCAGGGGCTGGATGGTGCAGCTGCAGCTTGCAGCTGCTGCAGGAATACTTTGCCGTGCTGCGGCCGGTTTGCAAGGGGTTGCCTGGCAACCCTTGCAAACCGTGCAAAGAGAATAGAGCCCTGATTGGCCCCTGCAGTCACGTGGGGCAATCAGCGGCGTCCCAGGCTCTCCCCGCTCACTCTAGGAGGAGCGGGGAAAGAAGAAGCACCCACCCGCCCTCCCCTTATACTGTGGTTTTCGGTTGCATTAGAATGGGCCAGGAAGGAATTTTTGGCAAGTATATATTGGTCAGTGGGCCTACTTGTTTTTTCGCCTTCCTTACAGTATAAGGTTGTCAATTCGGCTCGCCATTATTTGGTGGTGTGCTTTGCTTAGGTTTAGTTGGAATGATGGAAATTGTCGCACCCTGGCGGGGGTCCAGTATCGTTTAAATAGGATAAAGAAAATTAGGAGTCATCTCCTTAAGGGATGGGGAAGCCACGCGTACCGCGGTGCAGGGTATGGCACGCGGGGGTGATGGTTTCCCTGGGAGAAGGGTGTCAGGGAAAGTGGCATGGCATTTTAAGGCCTCCCACTGACAGGCACCTCAATCCTTACTCATGTCCAGATGGACAATGTCCCCTTTGGCCGCGCCCTCAGCGCTGGACGAAGGGGAGATGTTTTACTGTTGAAGAGGCTGGCGAAGGTATTTTTCAGCCCCTTCTGTTGAAGTTGATGGTTATGGTTGATACTGGACCCGTTATCGCAATAGGCTATGTTACCCTCTCACCTATTCAGCTGTTTGTAATTGGATAATAAAGGGTGCGGCCATATAAAATCCAACCTTGTGTCCTGTCTTGTTTGGAGGGGGTGGGAACTGGTGCAACGACAAGGGAACCCTTAATGATAGGATAGTAGAGGAAGCTTCAGTGAGCAGTCACTGGAGTGAAAAGCTAGGGAAAGCCTGATGAAAGAGGTAGTTTTTAGGAGGAATTAGGAAGGAGCAGAATGGCTATATTTATGGAGGATATTTGAGGCATACAAGGCAGCATAGGAGATGGGATGGAAGTAGTTGAGAGAGCAGGGGACTCTAGAGTAAGGGTGTTTTTAAACAAGCAAGACTGGGGGGTGTCCATGGCCACTGAGTGGCACAGCTGCAGAGTAGGGGGAGTGTGTGGGGAGGAATTCTAATGGGCAGCTCCTAGTGTGGCTACTGTGGCAGTCGCCATGCACTCTCCCTGCCATGGACCATGGGGGAGAGGGGAAGTGCACCAGACTAGCCTTTTAAATCGGAACAGGGGACCCGTCTGCTGGTGTAAGTGCTCTCCCCAGTACATATGGGCAGGGGGTGAGTGGGTGCCTGTTGCCATGCACTTTTTTGGCTTGCCCCATATGGCGACCTGGATTCTCAGCAGTGCTCCATGAGTGGCCATGAGTAGGTGCTATGTGGCTCACTGGGATGTTCATCCCCCTGCACCACTTCAGATGAGTGGTCAGATGAGTGGCTCCTGGGTGCCCATGCAGGGTAGCATCTCATTTAAAAACACCCTAAGTCTCAAACCTGTGAACACCGTCCATGCTGAGGTGTTTCCCCTATCTACATGCACTTAAGTCACATCAGTGTCATATCTGCAGCCAGATCAACCTACCTATCCTCTGCCTAGGGTACAGAAGTACGATAGCCTTGCAAAGGAGAATTTGAGTCCAACTCTAAAAGCACTGAGAATTTTCCAACAGTGTTGATTATTTACAGCTAAGACACAGAGTCTGATACACATACACATATTGGATAGTTTAGCTTCACATGTGTATGCTTATGTTCAATATAATGACTAATAAAGGTATAACTGACAACTATAGCTTGATTATAAATAAGGCACTTCAGTACAAAATGAGTCTCATTAACAAGGTGGGTAACAAATCAAGTAATTATGAGAAATTAATATTGTTGTGGGATCAAATAGAGAATCCATTTCTGAAGTCTTTGATAAATCAATAGGTGAATAAACACAATGGAGCTGGGGGGAAATAAAAAAGTGAAATCCTTGGGAATTAAAACACATTTATCTAACTTTTTGAAATCCATTTGCATCACTAGAATGTCCCAAAGCAGATAATACATTGTCATTTTGGCACACTGACAAATAATCACTTAACTGGTGCCAGTCTTTCTTTTTTGTTCCTTAGAAAACAGTACATTACTGGGTGCATGAATCATTGCTGGCCTTTTAGGATTTATGCTCAACAAAATATCCAGTATTGTAGCAAATGTATTTTAAGGCCATAAAGGAAAGCTATATCAAGAATGCTGAAAGTGTCTGAAAAGACAGATTCATTATTGGTAGTGGTATGGCTCACAGAGGGACATTCAAAAAACAAAAGTTTTTTTCTTAACAATATTATGCCACCTTCTGTGCTTCCATTCCAATAATGACGTCAGCCTCCATTTCCCTCCACATGTGCATCTTCTGACATCATGCTTTCTTTTTTAGAACCCATTATCTCGCAACACCCTATCAAAAGTAATGCATATGGCAACAGCTGCTCAATTGGAAGCTAGCTATGACCGTAACCTCAGTTATCCACAACTCCAAGATTCCTCTACAGAGGATGATTGATTGTGTAGAGGTACATACATTTTTTGCCTGGGAGACCCACCCCCATTGTGAAACTAAAATATAATGCAGAGAGAGGGAGACACACAGACAGACATTTTTAAAAAGGCATTCAGAGTATACCAGTGCTAAAACGAACATTTACTAAAAATATCATATTTGTTGGATTTGTCTACTTTGATTTGGGTCTAAAAACGTGGGTAAAAACACAGTCCAAATTATATGAAACACTATTTATAACACTTGTGCATGTGCTGCAAACATGGGGTGAGAGTAGTTAGCCAGATGGCAAGTTTTGACTGGCCAAGTCAGATGGTCAGCTTTTGGACTGGCTGGCAGGACAAAATAAGTGTCTGCACTGCAGCCATTTTGTCCATTCTCTTTGGTGAGTTTGACTGCACTGCATGCTACAGTGCTGCTGGATTTGTAAGTAATTGCCTGGGGGGTGGGGAGAGGGGTGGTTTAACCTGTCCTGTTCATAGGGCCAACGCTGATGGATGGGGGCTATGTTATCCTTTACCATGCCATGTACTTTTTTCAAGTTACCAACGCTACAATGCCATGCCAACGAAGTGGGTGCCCCTGGAGGAGGAGGGG
Source organism: Sphenodon punctatus (assembly GCA_003113815.1). Lineage (NCBI taxonomy): Eukaryota > Metazoa > Chordata > Lepidosauria > Sphenodontia > Sphenodontidae > Sphenodon > Sphenodon punctatus. Next base: position 1,367,646 of record QEPC01001365.1, read on the forward strand.
TGTGAATTTCTGGTTTCTTAATTTTGTGACTGCTACTGGGGCCTGTGCTTGCTGGCTTTTTTTGGTGGGATTTATTCCTCTATGCAGTGGCAGACTGTTTTGTGGTGGTTGTTGTATTCTTCTTGACTGAATGTCCTTTGCTAGTCTGCATTTTTGTGCACTGTTTGGTTGCCATAATGATAAAATGGTGCACTCACTGCTGATGGTGGGCCATGCTGGGGGTACACTATTGTTGTTGTTTTTTTAATTTGATTTTATTTCTGCACGCAGTTGCATTTTTGGGAGGTTGTCCTCTGGAGTGATTGTCCTACTCTTGCTAGCCTGCTTTTCTGGGTAGTGCTTTGGCTGTGGGTTCAAGAACTTTGCAACAACTTTCCAAAGTTTTCCAAGGTCCGGAGTTCTGAATCCAAATTCCAAAACTTCAGAAACAGTGCCAAAGGGCCACCAAGTACTCAGGCTGACTATTCGGAACTTATATTAATAATGAATCAGTGGAGCCTCACACTCATACAACTAAGCACCAAAAATACAAGGAAATGGATAATTAAGGCTCACACATCAATTTACTAATCAAAAAAATCTCAAGAATTACGAATCAGTGAAGCCTCTCAGTCATCAAAGCAACAAAATCCAAGATAACAGGTAATTTAGGCTCTCACAAACATCAACTAACCTTCACTAAGGCCATTTTCAGACGAGCACGGCGGCGCCCGTGCTTGTTTTCAAAAAAGCCGGCAGCCCGTTCCACATGAGACGCTGCCACCGAATACGCGCATGTGTGGCCGACGCGCATCCATTTCCGGCCGCGTATGACCAGCCTCGATCGCTGACCCGGTCAGTTCGCGCCCGGAAATGGATGCGCGTCGGCCGCGCATGCGCGTATTCGGTGGCAGCGTCTCGTGTAGAACGGGCTGCCGGCTTTTTTAAGAAACAAGCGCGGGCGCCGCCGCGCTCGTCTGAAAACGGCCTAAGACTCTCGCCTTAACTCGCACCACATGAAAAAAAAGTCAACAACCATATTCTGGAAACAAGAATTACACAACAACATTCCAAGTATCCGCCAATAACAGAAAAACAATCCTCACATAAACTCAAATGGATTCAGAAAGCATACGTTCAAGCATACATACATGCAAGCGTTCACAAAACATACAACCCCACCACACCCACATACCCACACCAAGAAAGCACAGAAAAAACAACATATACACCATTCACTCATCATCCAGTTAACGCCAAACAGCAGAGGAAGGAAAGAAACAGTGCATATAAGAATGGAAATGGTGGAATGTATCTAGTAGACTGTTTTCGTGGGAGGCAAGTTAAGGTGAGAGCCATAGTGAAGGTTAGTATCTGTTTGCGAGATCCTTAATTTCCCATTATCTTTTATTTTGTTGCTTTGATGACTGTTTGTGAGGCTTCACTGATTTTCTTTTATGGAGAGGTTTTTGGGTTAGTAAATTGATTTTGCTTAATGCCTTAATATTCCATTTCCTTGGTTTTTTTGGTGGTGGTTAGTTGAATATTTGTGAGGCTCCACTGATACCTTATTCTGGAGGATTTCAGATTAGTAAATTGATGTGAGCTTTAACTTACTTAACCAGAGGTTTCTTGTTTGTAAATTTCCTTTTGTTTTTGTTCAAGAAACGAATTTGATCTCTGTTTTTACAGGTATTGTAGTGCTGTACAGGAAATGCAATCTTCGGGGGGGGGGTCTTTGCTGTTGCATTGAAATATTGAGCAGCTTGGCTTTTGGCTGAGCCTTTCATAAGCTGTACTTCACTATCAGAAGTTATCTTCTGCACACCATTATTTGCAGCTTGTTTACTTTGAGAGACTTGTTTGCATGGACTGGCATACATTATTTCTTCAGGAGGCACACGAGTATTCTGCACCAACTGTATTTCATTCTTTCTAGCACAAACAAAACCTGAACCAAAAGCAACAAGTGCTTTCACAATAGCTTTGCTGTCTTTACGTTTGACTACATAAGAAGGTGTTACTCGAGGGAGGGCTTTGTGCCACTGTATATGGTTTTTTTTAATATCCCCAAGGTCACCAACAGGTGGTGATTCATGTTGGTGAATCAAATAACTTGTAATTTACCAGGGCAACAAATGTATGCCTTACGAAGCTCAGAAAACAAAATTGCAGTCATAGATTTTTGTTTTATTATTTTAAAGAATAAAAAAAACTGACCAAGTATTAGGCTGTTTATATTCAGTCCTGGGCCAGTGCCAACAGCTCTGTTAGAGGATAATTTTTGAAACCACCGCTGTTTTTCTAGCTCTGATATTTTGTAATATGCAATTTGTGTTGCATAGGTTGATTGAAAAAGCAAATTATTTTTTTCTGTTTCTAAATGTAATCTAGGGAAGACAGGGAATTTAATGGTTGTTTTTTTTAAAAAAATTGGGCTTTGAAAGTACTTTTATTTCGGAGGAGTTTATTGTTCTGATCAACCATTACTGACAAATCTCTGACCTATGACCCTTTTCAAATGGGCCACGGTGGGTGGGGGAATGGGTGTGTGCCTGCAGGTGGTGGAGGTGGTGTGTGCCCATTTCCATGGGCGCACACCCATCTCCACCTGCCTCCACTCATCTTGCACAGAGCAATTGGCATTGGAGCCCATTGCTCTGTGCATGGGTGATGGGTGGAGGTGTGTGGAGATGGGTGAAGTACAGGAGAGCTTACACACCACCCTCCCAACACTGGCACCATTTCTACAGGTGCCCACCCATATCCCCCACACCTGCTGAAGCATTTTCACAGGTGCCTGCCACCCACCGCACATGTGTGTGGTACGGGGGTGCCCATGTGAAAAGGACCTATGAGAGACACATACTCTCTCACACACAAAGACACACATACATAGTCACACACTGATATCTCTTTCTCACACGCACTCACACATGGACATACTCTGGCCCTTTTCAAATGGGCCATGGTGGGTAGAGGGATGGGTGTGTGCCTGCGGTGGGTAGAGTTGGGTGTGCAGCTGTTCCCACAAGCACACACCCATCTCCACCCACCTCCACCCATCTCCATGAATGAAGCAACCGGCACTGGAGCCCATTACTCTGTGCGTGGTTAATGGTTGGAGATGGGTGCAGCACGGGAGCATGCACGCACCTCCACTCACCATTGGTGCCATTCCCACAGATGCCCTCCCACTGCATACCCACCACAGGCAGTGTTTACACAGATGCCACACACCCCCCACGTACACATGCACTATGGCGGTGCCTATATGAAAAGGGCCTATCTCTCTCACACACAGACATAACACTCACACACACACTGTCTCTCACACAGACACTCACAATGCTCTCTCATACAGACTAGAGTACTACTACACACAAAGAGATACATACACAGTGACCCTTTTCTAATGGGTGCAAGTGCGTGGGGAGATGGGTGGGTGGCACATGGGGGTGCATTCACATAAACACCCCTCCCCCACCTCCACCCATCTCCATGCATGGAACATGGGGCATTGGGGCCTGTTACTTCATGTGTGGGTGATGGGTAGAGGTGGGTGGAGTGCGGAATAATGCATGCACCCCCACCCACCACCTGCTGCATTCCCACAGGTACACCACCACTCTGCACTCACCACAATGTTTGCACGGGTTCCCCCACTCACACATATATTTCCCCCACTCACACACTCTGCTCTTCAGAGCAGCCCAGCACAGTAATAACGGCTTGGATGGTGCCTCTGCCCCCGTCCCCCCACACACACTTGGGTGGGAACAGGGGGGTGAAGATATTGATTGAGGGGTGGGGTCTTATATTTATTGTGTGGGGAATTGAGTTTGGAGGGGTAAAATTTGGGTAGTGGGTGGGGGGGTTGTGGGTGGTGGTGGTGGTTAACAGCCTCCCTCTGGTGCAGGAGAGGGAGGTCAGGGGTGTGTGTGGAGGGGAACCCCTGGTGTGAGCAGGGGTGACCCTCCAGGGGGGAGGGTTGCCCGTCAATGGCAGAGGCGGGCAGGAGGGGTTGGGGGGGTCCCTCTCACCAGCCTCTCAGGGCAGCCCATGGAGGGTGGGTGTCTAACAGGGTTCTCTGAGGATGGGAGGGCTTCCGCAGCTATCGGGGTTGTTACGGGTCAGAGAAGATATGGTCCAAAGGGGAGGTGTGTTCCATCAATGAAAAGAGACCAGTGCCTTGTGCCCGTTCCCCTTTCAACCCCCCATGGGGGTAGGTTGTGGATCGAGGTCCAGGAGACCCAAGGTCTTGGTTTGGTGCTGCTGAACATGAGGTCGGTTGTCCATAAGTCATCTACCATCTGGGAGTTTATTTATTTTTTATTTATTATAAACATCAATCCCGGAGTGGGACGCCGACCTCGTGTGTATTACAGAGACCTGACTGGACAATGAATCAGGTCCCATTTTGTCCGATCTTGTTCCAGCTGGGTTCTCTGTCCAGCATCAGCCTCGACTGGAGAGACTGGGGGTGGGGGGGGGGGCATATAGCCATTGTTTTCAAGGACACATTGTCTTTTAGGCGGTATCCGGTGCAAGCTCCATCAGGTGTTGAGTGCCTCCATCTTGTGTTGGATTTGGCCAGGGATAGATTAGGGGTGCTGCTGGTGTACCGTGCACCCAATTGCCCCACGTCTTCCCTACATGCTCTTACCGATCTGGTGTCAGACGTGATGCTCCAGACCCCTAGATTAGTGGTCCTGGGGGATTTTTTTCCCTGCATGTGTGAATTTTTAATTGTTTTAAATTGTTTTATTTTTTATATTGTTGTTCACCGTCCTAGGCTGCCCTGTAGGTAGGAGGGGCAGGATAAAAGTTATATATATATATATTTTTTAAAATGTGCATGGGACAGGGAGTGTCCATGTGAAAACATCCAGTCTCACACTCACACACAGATAAGACACATTTACACTGTCACACACACTGGACACAGTCATACATGGGCTAGAGGAAGGAAGGAACTGATCTGAAAATGAAAGAATGCTAAAAGTCTGGGAACTAGGTGCAAGGAGGTTAAGGGGAGCTCAACAACTATTGAACCCTTTAAAAAAATAATTAAAAGCATACATTTGTGAAACTTACTACTGGGAATGTTGAAATCTGTTTTGTGTGTCCAAAATGTCCTAATTTTCCATTCACATTGGTTATTTTGATTCATAATTTCAACCAAAGGGAGGTAATCGAGCCAGGAGCTCCCAGGCTCTAGATTTGTCAAACTGAGGCCACTTTCAAAATGATGGCTCAAGCTTTGCAGTGACAGCTCTAGCTTCATCAGAAGACCCTTTGGTGGCTGTGGCAGTGGCTCCTCCACCTCTTCCTCCAGCTTCCACAGCAGCCCCATCAGTGGTGGCAACAATGAAATGGAATGGAGCAGAGCAGCAGCACCCGTAGCTCCTGAGCAGTAGCCCCAGCTGCACTGCCTGAAAATCAGGCAGGTACAGAGGTAGGTGGACTAGCAGGTGAAACAGGCACAGAGGCACCTGGTGGGTGGGTGGGGGCAGCGTTAGTCTTTCCCCTCCACCCCACTGCCCACAATGCTACCAAGGGTGCACCGACCACAAGCCACCACTGGTGATGTCAATATCAGCAGCTCCTGACGCACACTGTGTTCCTTCTGCTGCCACTCTGAAAGTGCTACCCATAGCCTAACATGGGTATTTAAACAACTCAGAAATTAGGAAACCCCAAACCAACCACAAAAGCGGACATAACACCACACACCCCTCCCGAGTTACATTTTTCATCACTTCTCCCTAGCTTTGAAACTTACCATGACACCACAAACTGATGGAATGATAAAGAGGAGAGCTCTTTATGCTCTTGGAATTTTAGAGAGAAGGGCTGGAGGGGCTAAAAATGTTGGTATCTATGTTTTATGTGAAAGATGCATATATTTTCAGCACAGAACCTGATTTCTTTTTCTCCCAATACTTAGCTCCTCTGGCACTTTACAGTTTTTATGGCTGATAATACCTGAAGCAGATACATATATTTTTAATACACTGCTCAGACTCTCCAATCACTGCATGGAAGGCTGAAGTATCGTACCAGTAAGTTTGTTGAATAATGTGAAGATACTCTTTGTAAATTAGCTCTTTTTGTTCTGGACAAGCTGGCATCCACTGTTCCCAGGATGAAAAGCTTAGGACCAGTGGTCCACAAAAAAATGCCATTCATTTTTTAAAAAATCTGTTGACATGATCTGAGCACAGACTACTCTTGATGTATCAAAGTAATATCCCTTTGCATCTTTTAAATGAGTTGGTTGGTTCAGTTAGAAATTGGAAATTACAAAACCAGCACTTAATAATTCATCATGGCCTGCTGTTGCAAGTGAGTTTGCCAAGAGAGCTTCGTTTTATAGTGCTTCTTCAAAATGAAAGATATCATTCAAAATAAAAGGCAGGCCTTAGGTTCTGATAGTGCTTGAGTGAAATTAAGATACTTTAACATGCTATTCCTGATGCTGTGTCCCATAGTGGCCCCTGAGGTCAGCCAAAAGCACCATGTCAAGGACATAGTTCACCAAAATCTGAGTCTGAGCATTTTTGGAAGGTGATGTAAGACTTTTTATTTGTTCAAGCATTTGACAGACAGGAATAGGGTTGGGGTTGGGTTTTTTATTGGTTTATACCTGTATATTATTATTATTAATTTCTTTAAACTGATTTATTTATTTTTTTATTCTGCCTAAAAAGGGCTACGGGTGGGTTACAATCCATACAATACATTTCAAAAATACCCAAATAAAAACCATTTCTAATTCCTAATACCCTCCAAATTTTATCCCTGCCTGCAAAAATACTGGCCATATAGAAAAGTCTTGCATTGCCTCTAGAAAGTGAGAAGACTTGAGCTTGAATGATATCATATTTTGTGTATCCTGCCCTGAGCACTAGGGAAAGTGAAGGATATAAATTTAAATTAATTAATGAAATAGAAATAGAATGGACATGGAATGATACATGTATAAAATCCTATTGAGAGTGTGTGGTTGTGTGTTGGTCCCACATGTAAGAGATGGAGATGAAGTATTTAAAATTATATCTTTACACCAACTTCTGTTGGTGAGACTATGCAAGTGTTTGGGCCACACAGGGCCCTTCCTCAGGCACGTTAGCATATTGAGGAGGAAATATATAAACTGAGCAAATTCAGGCCAAATAAATAAGGTTCATCATGGCAGTTAGGGCTGAGATGAGAGCAAGTGTTCCCACGAGGACAGGGCTGATTCCTTTCATATGTGAATTCGGTCTCCCTGATTAATCTGTTTCCTATTATCACCCTACCATACGTTTGCTTTCGGCCTCATGCTCTTTCTGGGTGAACAGTAGGGAACAGACGCTCCATACATTACTTTGCAAGCTTGGAGCCCAGTGTGAGGCTCGCAGTACAAACAGATAGAACACTTCTGTTACCTGATGTTTAGGTGAGTGGCAAGATGGGAGTGCTTCTGTGTTGTATTTAGGGGTGTTCCGAATAGTGACAAAAATATTCTTGAGTATTTCCAAAGTACCCGATCCTGAGTGTTCAGGTCAATTCTCGGAACCTCTGACAATACTTGGAATTGGAAGGGGTCAAGCGCAGGGGGGAAGGCATAGGGCAGTATGGCCAGGAGCACAGGCCAGGGAAGGGTGTGTCAGGGAATAAGGCACTGGAGGTCACGGAAGGGGAAAACCATGTGGGACCCAGACATACTGCGTTAAACTAACTGGACTCTGCTTTAAGCTGCAGAAGCCAGGCATGCTTGGACTTTGCCTCCTAGTTTGAATTAAGTTTCTCCAAGCATGCTCCTAAAGCTCTTTGGGAGCATTCTGGGAAATGGAGTCCAGCTATCTCCCAGACAATGGGTGTTTTTACACACACACATTTCTCCTGCATGTTTGCTGTTACATCCTGAACTTTCTGTGTGTCTAAATCACTCACCAGATCTTAAACATTTGGCTCTTTGGCCTTCTGCATGTTCTCCCAGTTTTAAGAAGTCTTGATCTCTGTGGTTTAGGTTTTACAAATCTGGATCCTGTGACATCTGGGTGTCTCCCAGAACTTGTGTGCGTAAAATGTTCTCCTAGTAAACTGCTTTGCTCCAGGCAGCTGTGGTCACTTGGTTTCCAGAGCAGCCCCTCACGTCTACAGCTGAGGCTACTTTAGGCTGCCTCAGGGCAGTGTTTGTGTGAAGAATGCATCCAGGAACTTACTTGTGGCAGTGGCATAGCTAACGTGGTGCGGGGGGGGGGCGCATTTGCACCTGGGCCCTGCCCTGGGGGAGGGGCATAGGCAGGGCCAGTCCCCTCACCTGCAGTGGTGGTGGCAGCAGCAGGAGGGGTGAGGGAGGTGGGAGGGTGGAGGAGCCAGCTGGGAAACAAGCCCGGCAGATCTGCACCAGCTCTTTCCCCAGCTGCCGGCTCCTCTGCACTACGTCTCCCTCACCCCTCCTGCTGCCGCCGCCACCAAGTGAGAATGCAGCCTAAGTTCTTCTGCTGCCTCCCCTCCCTGGCTCCAGTCCCTATCCCTCACCTGCCTCTGTCTCCTAGTAGCGCAGCAGCAGCAGCAGCAGCAGCAACAGCTGGACACAGATCGGGAAGATAAAGCTGTTTATTTACAAACAGCTCCTGCCCATGTGCTGATCAGAAGGTTGCTACCTTGTAAAGAAGGTTCTTCGAGATGGCTCCTAACATTTTCACAACTGGGTTGTGCACGTTCACCCTATTCACATAATAGACCACATGATGGTCTCGAGCTCCTCTATTATAAAAAGCACTCTCTCCCTCAGAATGACAGTTCCTTTCAACCCTTTCTAGAAATATAAGAAAAAAAATCCATGCTGGGCTGGAAGGGTGGGTGTTGTGAGAATGTTAGGAGCCATCTCAGAGAACCTTGTTTACAAGATAGCAACCTTCTATTCTTCTTCGAGTGGCTCCTCACATGGCTCCACTGGGTGGGGGAGGTCTGTGGCATGGACAGGGCATGCACATGGCTGCACATGCATCCCCACTCACCCCCCACTCATCCACACCCACTGAGTAACCACCGTTTCCCCCGGTTGCTCCGTGAGTGGGGACATGTGTTAGGCAGGCGTGCATGCACCCCCATGCATCATGGGTGGGTGCACCACATTGTTCACACAGGGCACCTCCACCCATGAACACACAGAAATCTGCATATTCATGGGTGGGAGAGGCCTGTGTAAAAAGTGCCACATTCTCACAACTGTCTTACTTATACTATCTTAGGTAGGAATTTAGGATGTAAAGCAATATCTATTCTATCTTGGAAAATAAATCTGCAAATATGGTTCTGAGATTATTATGGCTGCTATTTCACTAACTTTTCTTAATGAAGTTATTGCTAACAGGAATACTGTCTTTAAACCCGCACCCCATAACCAGTTCATTTGCGCCCCCCATATAATCAATTCACGCTGCCCCGGGGGCACAAATGAACTGATATTGGGTGGGGGAAGCATGAACTGATTATGTGGCATAACTGAACTGGTTGTGTATATATATATATATATATATATATATACACAATACTATATATATAATATATATACTATATATATAATATGTCTCTTTTCATGGCATAATGCACTTAATAAGGTAGCTGCATTTTGGGTGTCTGGTGTGTTTGATAGCAGCACCTCTGGACTGGTCACAGCGCACCGGCAGCAAGAAGCAACAGGTCCTGGAGGCCAGACTGGCTAAGCTCACTCCCCTCCTCCAGTAAGACAGTCAGTCAGTCAGTCTCTCTGTGCCTGCCTCACTGCCCGCTCGGCTGCCCCTGCAGTGGAACTACTCCTGGGGAGTGGTGGTAGACGCTCAGCTGGTGAGTTGGGAAGCATTCGGAGGCCATGCTTGTCTATGGCCACAGTTATAACTCCTAGCTGCTTGATTTTGTATATTTAGAAGCTGTAAGCAGGCCCTGCCCCATTCCTTAAGCCCTACCCCATCCCTTAAGCCCTGCCCCATCCCTTAAGCTCCACCCACTTTGGGTTTTTGGAGCACATGCATGCTTTGCACGTGTGCACATGAGGGGCCCCATAACTGAGGCTTGAGCCTGGGCCCTTCTTTACCTTGCTACGCCCCTGACTTGTGGACTTGTAAACCCAGAAGATTGAAATACCAGCACTTTAAGGTGTGTGTAAAAATGCCCCATATTAGAACTACTGTTGTCTGGGAGCAAGCTGGTCTACATTTCCCAGCATGCTCCCATTCAGCTTTAGACTGAGCATGCTCAGACAAACTACATTCAAATGCACAACGGCAGAGGCCAAATCAGTGTGCCCAGCTCCTGTAGTTTTTAGGTGAGTTTTCTGGCCCCCCCTCTCTGTTCTCACATCCTTGCCCCTGGCTTGCTGTTACATGTCCATCTCCCCCATTCCTGCCCTCAGTCAAGGAGTTACTGAGAAACCAAGTATAATGGGCATTACTCAGTTTCTTGGTACTTGGTAAAATCAAGTCAAGCAGGACGATCCTTGGTAAATTCTGAAGAAAACTGAGAACCACGTTTCAGCCCTTGTTATATGGCAAGAACATAAGGTGTATATCACACCTTTTTAAACTATACACCATCATGAAATCATTAATTTACTCAAAGGTATTGATATTTAGCTGGAAGGGTAATGTAGTTCTAGATTAAAACCTACACTGTTCCATTCGCAACTCTGAATAAGTTTGATTTCTTATAAGTCAAACATCCCATTGCCTATAATCATGCTTGTGTAGTTATGTACTTTGATGATTGGACAGCAAATGTTCTATAGAAGTTGCCCAGTAACCTTCTGACCAGGAGATTTTATTGAGGGCCAACAAATTATGGAAATAAAGATTTTAATACTCAGTTGAGTAGGTACAGGAATTTCAATGCAATTATCCTGGTTAAGAGATGAAGAAACAACAGATATTAGTAATTACTAGAGAGAGTAAATGAGGCGAATTATTTTCTTCTCTGAATTCCACTGCAGAGAACGATGGATATGAGAAAACCAGGAGCAGCTGAAATGACATGGATCTAGGTGAAATGACAAATGGGAAGACATCAGGAGTGACTGGAATTTGGGGTGGGGGTACGGTTGGAGCTGTAGCTTGATCTCAATTTTCTCTGACATTGATTCTCAACTCATTTTTTAGAGATAATTGATAATTGAGAAAACCATCAGTTCTTGACACTCTCAATTGAGATTCTTTTCTAGATTTGTCATGATTTACTATTTACCATGTACCATACAATGATTTACCATATACCATGTTTGTCCCGGTAATGCACATGCGCAAAATGACTGTCCTTTTCCAAAATGGAGGAGACCCTGCCAGCGCCATCTTGGAAAAGGGCTCCATATGTGCAGAGCAACTGTGGAGGCCATTTTGCACATGTGGATTACCGGGACTTATGCAGTACACAGTAACAGGCACAGTAAACTGGTACATGGTACACATTAAATTGCAGTAAATTTATTTATTTAAAAAATTGATTATCCCGCCCCTCCTGCCTCAGGCAGCTTGGGGTGGCTCACATCATACAAAATAAAGAAACACTTAAAACAACTTTAAACAACTTTAAAAGGATGTACCAAATACCCACCCCTGGCAACCACACTCAACCCAAACCCCCACCCATCACCCTCGCCAAACGCCTGGTGGAACAGCCAGGTCTTACAACTTCATCGAAATGAGGGGAGGTCAGGGGCCAGCCAGGCCCCCACCAACAGGGAGTTCTACAGCCGCAGTGCGGCCACTGAGAACACCCTCTCCCATGTTCCCCCCCCCCGGAAGACTCAGGGGACCTCAAGCAAGGTGCCCCCAGAATGACCGCAGGGACCAATCCAAAGCCCGGGGGTGAGGCAGTCCCATAGATATGCAGGGCCTAGGCTGTTTAGGGCTTTATGGTAAATGTTATTGAGAGTCTCACCAAGATCTGAAACTGTTACCAATAATGTGTTGAGATCTTGGTAACGGTTCTTGATTACTGCAATTTTCAAATGAAAACCCACTCTCGCTCCATCCCTAGGTAGGGTGGAATGAGGAGTGGTTGCTATGATGGGGAGCTGGGTGGAATGACATCCAAGAGGCCATCTGGAGTGGCTGGAGTACTGGGGGGATAGGTGGAATGACAGGTACAAGACTTGGGGAGTGGCTGAAATGATGGGGAGCTAGGTGGAATGATGGTTGCAAAGACCCAGCCCCCCTCATCATGTTTCCATTTCTTCTCTATGGCTTTCTCATGTTTTTTCCTCCTCCTGGTGAAGGAATAGAGTCAAGAGGGAGACTGTATGGAGTGAGGTGCATTGAGGAATTCTACATGAGTTGGACAGAATTCCTTTAGGCATTTAACTGACAAAGATCAGGCCTATAAAAGAAATGTTTCGATGAGGAGAAGGGTCTGCAAAGCAATCGCTACTCTTTCCCCCACCTTCCTGTGAAATTGAAGTGGCTGCTCCCAGGTGGAAAAAAAATACTGCTGGTGAAAGTGACAGAGCTGGGACTGAAAGGGAAACTCACTGGCTGACTGCTCCAATTGCCAAGTAAACTCAGCGGCAGGTGAAACTGACAAAGCTACTGTTCCCAGTTTCAAACTAAACTAATCCCTCTGGTAAAAGTGACAAAGCAAGGAAAACTCTCCAAAAACAAGGGTCTTCAAAGCAATCTCCCTTTCCCCCTGACCACACCCTAGTGAAACTGTCAAAGCTGGAACTGAAAGGAAAACTCACTGGCAGAAGGGATGGATTCAGGAGAGAGACTGTATGTGGTTACATGCATTGATGAGGTTGTCACTTTCACCAGAAGGAATTTCTGGGAGCAAAACCTGGCCTGAAAGGGAAACTCACCATCTGGCTGCTAAGTTACTAATCAGACGTGGGTTTGTACTCCAGCAGCAGGGGGAATTTAGTTCATTTCCCTTTCAAAAAACAAACATTCTTAGATTTTTGCATGCTGTGTTTGGTACTGGGGGGATTGGGGCAGTCCTGACTGGAGGAGCTGGTTGTCACTCTGTTTCTCCTGCCCCTTTCCCAGGTAAGAACTCCCAGGGCTGGGCCCTGTGTGGCAGCTGCACGCTGTGTTTGGTGCTGGGGGGATTGGGGCAGTCCTGACTGGAGGAGCTGGTTGTCACTCTGCTTCTCCTGCCCCTTCCCCAGGTAAGAATTCCCAGGGTGGGGCCCTGTGGGCGCCAGCCCTTGGGTGACACCCAAAGGGTGCTGCCTGTTAGCTGGGTCCATTTGCTGGACCGTAGCACCTAGGGCCCCCCTCTGCCCCACAAGTAATGAAATGGATGGTCGTTGGAGTAGGGTTGGACAGCAGGATTAGAGAGCAGATCGGCCCAGTTTGGTTGGAGGATGGGAGCAGCAGTGAAGTGCGGAGAGCTGGTGGGATCTCTGTTGATGCCGGAGGGAGAGGTAGCAGAAACAACAGATGGTCTCAGCTCAGCTCCAGTAGGGGTGATTGGAGGCAGGTGTGATGCAAGAAGGAGAACTGTGCACAATGTTTGAACAGAGGAAGAGGGGTATATATTTATTGCCTTGGAAGAGACTCTTCCCCCTTGGTGAGAGCAAGGGGGTGGAGTAGAATAGGGCTTCTTCCTGGTGGCAGCAAGGTGGAGGTGGAAGATGTTTGGCAGGATGGCTAACACTACCTGTGTGTAGGTGTTGGGAGACTGCTAGATGAATGGAGGGCATATTGTATGATTTATGTAAGAGTTGGGAGTTGTTAATTGGGGATTGTTATTGTATTTATGATGTATTATGATGTATTATTGTATTATGTATTACTGTATTTTGCTTGTTGTAAGCCGCCTCGAGTTATCTATTGATAAGAGAGTGCGGGATATAAATTAAAAGTGAATTGGATTGGATAGATTTTTTTATTTGTTTGTTTAAGAGAGGAGTTAAGGTGCTTTTAATTTCACCCATGCTCCAAAAAGTATGAAAATTGTAAGTTACAGCTCATGCCTTATCTTGTGCACCATAAAAGCAGTAAATATGCACATATTGTGCTCTCTTTCAACTTTGGCTTCATGTACCCACACTTTGCCTTGTTCTTTCAGAATCAACCCTCTTCCTCTGCAGGCTAGGGGCAAAATTAAAGCTGGGGACAGAGCTTTCTGGCCTCCGTCCCCTTTATTTCCCGATGTGCTTTCAATTGTGTTGGGGCAAATGGGAAGGATTTGGACAGCAGAGGCTATGGGTAGCTTGCATCCAGATTATAATGATTGGGGTCAGATTTGGTTAAACACTGGGATTAGTTAGGGAGGCAGGGTTAATCTTGCTGTTTCCTGCCTTGGCGATGTCCCTAGCCTATAAGATTGAGGCTGTGCTGTAGTTGGGTTATATTTGACCTTTACTCAACCCAAAAGATGTATTGATGTAGTAGAGGCAGTGTATCTGTAACTAGGGCTGAAAATCACTCTTGTTCTCGAAAAACTCAGCAAGAACCGGGTTCTAGAAAAGTTTTTCGAGAATAAATTGAGAATTGCCCAGTCTCGTGAGATTCTCAGGAGTCCCCCAAACTCTCTATGCATATGCAAAATGGACACCGTGGTCATTCTGCACATTCTCGGCCCCCAGCAGTCATTTTGTCTATTCGCAGTGAGTTTGGGGGTTTCAAGAATCTCGCAACATCTTTGAAAACCATAGTGAGATCTCATGAGATCTTGTTGGAATCGCAAGAATCACAAGAAATTCTCATGAGAATGTTTTCCATTCTCATTTCACCTCGGATATGAACATGTTTAAGTAACTTGGAGCAAAAGGGCAGGTGAAAATGTCCGAAATGCAGATCTGGAACATGACTGTTGCAATACACTGTATAGTCTAAAAAAACCAGTTAATTTAAGATATATTGTTACCAGAGCATCAGGCCAGGAGTTTTCAGGGACAAGTGGTGTGAGTCCACAATTATTTCTCAAGAGTGACCACTCACTACTCTTTATTTTTTCTAGAAAAACAAATCTTCTGAGGTGACAGTTTGCTAAACGATACAATGTTACACTAGAAATGTGTGGCTAGAAAGGACATTCTAAAATAAACAATTGCACTCAGATCAACAAATGAGTTTTGTGAGTGCTGAGCAAGGGGGAGTATGGCACGGAGCAGAGTTAATGCAGAAGCAGGTGAATCTGACTTTAAGCCACAGTGGGTGTTTTTACACACACACATTTCTTCTGCATGTTTGCTGTTACATCCTGAACTTTCTGTGTCTAAATCACTCACCCAGATCTTAAACATTCGGATCTTTGAACTTCTTGATAGAACTTCTCCCAGAACTTTTTTGTGTAAAAAGTTGTCTTGGTAAACTGCTTTGCTCCAGGCAGCTGTGGTCACCTGGTTTCCATGACAGCTTGTCATGTCTACAGCTGCGACTACTTTAGGCTGCCTCAGTGTTTGTGTGGACAATGCATCCAGGAACTGCCTCAGGGCAGTGTGTGTGTGAAAAATGCATCTGGAACTTACTTGTGGACTTGTAAACCCAGAAGACTGAAAAACCGAGAACTTCAAGGTGTCTGTAAAAATGCCCAATATTACCATTCATTCTCCCAAACCAACAATACTGTATAATACCTCGTTACATGACATAAGCGGGCAAATATTCACCTGGCCTTAATTACCAATGTAGTGAGCAGGTGCACTTGAGTTGCTGCCTGAGAATGAAACTGTAAAAGAAGGAGAAATTATGGCCACACTGGAGGCTAGGGGTATGCACCAGGCCCCCATGTCATTTTCATTTTTCAGTTTCGTTATTCAAAAATGTTGTTTTCGTTATTGTTATTAACGACAATGTTGTTTTCTTTTTGGTTATTGTTATCATTTTTGGTATTGTATTTGATATCGTTTTACGTATCGGTATCAATATATTATCATTTTTTTTATCATTATCGATACCGTTATCGATATCGTTATCGATATTGGTACGTTTCAAACACATTTTTTTTTTTGGTATCGGTATTGTTATTGATTCCTGTGCACAACTAATATTTATCTAAATCTAAGGAAGACAGGGGAAGGGAAAAGGAAAACTATCTATTATCTAATCAGTTATCTATATAAATATTATAATCTATATATCTATTAGGGATGTGCGAACAGAATGCGGTTCGGATGTTCGGACGTTTGCTCATTTGGTTCTAAACCTGAGTTTGGGTTTGGTTGATCGGTTCAGTGGAGTTCGGTTTGGCCAAACTCGGCCGAACATCCGAAAATAGTGCTATGGATACCGATATCTAATTATTATTTTTTTCGGTATCATTTGGCCCTGAAACCACCCCTGGTCTCCACCCCTGATGCCAGGAAGTCTGCTCCTCAGCTGCCTCCCCCTTCCAGACATGTTTTTCCCACCCAAAGTCACATTTTCCCACCCGTGAACTCATCTGAACTCATCTGGCCTTTTCCTAACTGTTCAGCCGTTCGAATGTTCAGTTCACACATTCTGTTCAGTCATCCGAACAGGCAGAGTTCGGCCCAAACTCCGGACATCTGAACCACGTTCCCACATTCCTAATGTCTATAATATATATAAAATCTAATCTATACTACCTATCTATATATAACGTACAGGGGGAGAAGGGAAGGGAAAGGTAGAAGGTAAAATGTAAGGTATGGGGAAGGAAAGGTATTGCTTGTAATAACTAATAAATAAATAAATAAATAAATAATACAAATGCTAGGGAGGACTTTTTTATGTGCAAGCACCACAGTTCTGTAATCGCAACCTGACAAGCAGAGCACTCATAGAACAGAGAGAAAAAACCTGGCCCTCCCATTATAAAGGGTTGCAGTGCCCTCCCCCAGAGCCCCCCTGAATGGTTGTGGGAGGCAGCAGGCATTGAGCAATCACAGAGTTCCATGAGACTGCTGGGGCCTGCTTGCACTGCTCACTGGCCAGCGATACATCCATCAGATACTGCTGAGCTGTTCCCCCACTCCCAACACAGGCACAGTTCAAGAGTTCAAGCCTGTTAAGACTCCGAGATGTCTGCTCCCTCCTCCCCTCTCCACATTTTCCCTCCAAAACCCAACTGCCACAGCACTAATAACAAAAATGATAACGATATTGTCGTTTACATTTCTCTGTATCATTCTTGTTATTTTTGGTATCATTTTTGTTATCGATATTGTTATAGTTATTGATATCATTACCAATATCAGTGTTCTCAGTTGTCATTTTTGGAGTTCTCAGTTGTCATTTTTGATATCGTTATTCTCAGTTGTCGCTTTCATTATTGCAATAACAAAAACAAAAATGACAATTTTCATTATCGTTATTCTAATAACGAAAATGAAATGCACACCCCTACTGGAGACAGAGATCCAGCAAGCACATAATATTGGGGTGGGCATAGCTAGGTTGCAATGGGTCTAGATGCAAAAAATGGAACCCCCCCACCTTCCGTCACCATTCTATCTCATTTCCCACCCCTCCCCACACAGTCCCTCTCACCAAGTCTCTCTGCCCATTCCTATTCCCAGCCAGTGCTCAGGCCTCCCCCAGACCACCTGTCCCCACCCAGACCTCCCAGACCACCAATCCTCCCTGCTCCTACCAAGACCTACTGCCACTGCTATCTCCTGCTGCTGCTATCTCATGCTGCTGCTGCTGCTTGTTCAGTGTTTTGAAATACCTCAGGCATTGAAGTGCACCGAGAGCTCCAGAGCCTCCTCCATGCACTATTGCCATGCCAATCCTTCCGTAAAGCAGTCTTATGAAAAATGCATGTTGCAGGGCTGCATTGGATCTAATGTAGCCCTGCAAAATGTATTTTTCATATGCCTGATTTATAGAAGGGTTGGCATGGCAACAGTGTATGGAGGAAGCACCAGAAGCTCTCTGCATGCTTCAGAGCCTGCAGCATTTGGGAGTGCAAAGCACTGAGCAAGCAGCAGCTTCTGGCAGCAGTCTGGGCGTGGACTGGGTGGAAAAAGGGATGATGTGTGGGGGCAAGCGATCTGGGGGGTGATGTGCACTGGGTGGGAGTCAGCATGGGGGCAGGGTAGCTTGGTACAAGTACTGTGTGGAGAGGGGAGGGGAGGATGCTGGTGGGGGCAGGGGGAGTCAATTTCTTGCACCTGGGCCCATTGCAACCTAGCAATGACCCTGCCCCACCCCAATATTTATGTGCTTGAGCTCTGTTTCCACTGTGGCCACATTTAAAATACATGTTGCAGGGCTTCATTGTTTCCACTATAGCCCTTCAACATATATTTCCCATAATCCTCCTGTTTTAAACAGAAGGATTGGATTGGCAATACTGCTGCATGCCGTTGCCACAACAGGGCAGGAGAGATCCTGGTGCTCACGCAAAGAGGGCCCTCTCTGCCTGCCTGGGTCCTAAGACAAATGTCCTTCCTGTCACTATGGTAGCTACACCAGTGGAATGGAGAGGAGCTTGCTGTCCTGAGCTTCAGTGTTTGCCTCAACGTGCAGAGGAAATGGATTGGGGCTGAAAGGTGTGGACAAAGTGTGGGTGAATGGAGCCTAAGTTGTAAGTGAGAACAATATATGAGATTTTACAACATCTTTACTGCTTCAATGGTGTGCAATTTAAGACAGAAGCCTCAAATTACAATTTCCATGTTATTTGAAGAAGGCATTTGTAACACCCTTAATTCCTGGCTTAAACTGAAGATATTTTGCTCTAAGAATTTCTATTTTATATACTTTGGATTTTTTTTTCACTTTAGTGTTTCTGCTGAATTCAGAATGAGGAAAAAAAATCAGGTGCTGAAATTCTGAAACTTCTAGTGAACTTGTCTGTCTACAAAATTTAAGTGACATAATTTACGTGGTTTAATATAATTGCACATAGTTATAAATAGAAGGAGAGGGGGAAGAAATTTAATTTGTGATGTGCAAACATCATAAATCATCTAAGTTTTGTTCCTATAACCCATGAAGATTAATTTAATATAATTGTCCAAATTTAAATGCATGCCAGTTTTAATACATATCACTTTAAAAATAATTATCTACACAAATTTAATAAACTGGCTACTGAATAAAAAAATCCTATAACAGATAGCAGCCTCATATTAGAAAAAAACTCAACGTCAAATCTTTTACAAATTTAATATACATTATCTGGCTCTTGTTCCATGCTGCTCTTGTATGTAAGCTTAGGAAATATTTAGTATTCTGCTGTAACACTTTTCTAGGCTAGTTGGTCTCGCAGTAACTGCATATGGTGGGAAATCCTGCCTACTGTCAACCCAATGTTATTGTCCCAAAGTACCATGTGCAATATGTTATTTTTTAGGACTGAAACCTGAAACATAATCTTGCATATCTCAAAAATCCTTTTGAGAACCAGACTCTCAACAAGATTTTTAAGATCGAGAAAGACCAAGAATGGTCTTTCTCGATATCATTCTCATGAGATTCTAAACAATTTTTATCTGTGCATGAACAAAATAGCTGCCATGACTATTCTTTTTCCAAGATGTTGAGAGCTGCATCATAGCCATTTTATAAAAAGGGAAGATGGTCCAGATGCCCTTTTCCAAAACGGTATTGACATGGCACACGCCATCTTGGGAAAGGGCTGAGTAAGTGCGTATACACACTATATATAAAACAAACAAAGACCAGAAAAAAACAGGTTTCCTGAACTGAAGTCTTCAGAGAACTTCAGAATCAGCTGGGGATTACGGACTTTGGTTTGGACTTGGTGGTTTCCTGCGTTCTGAAGAGCAAGGCCGTTCTCCGGGAAACTTTGGAAAACTTTGGAAGCAGCTGCACTCCTGACTGGCCTGGAGGTTGAGTCGTGAAGCTTCTGGAAATGAAACTTAGTGCCATATTTGGTAGAAGGGGGGTATGGGAGGGGACAGTTAAGTGATGGTAAGCCTGATGGCAAGTTTTGATTGGCTGGCCAAGTCAATTGGCAAGTTTTGATTGGCTTGCAAATTGCAGCCTTGCACGGCAAAAATTAAAAGTAGCGGCACACACAGCCTTTTCTCATTCTCTGGTGAATTTGGCTGTGGGCTACACTGCTAACCTGTGAGTAATCAGCTGTGGGGGGAGGGGTTCATGGCATGGTATGGTTTGGTCTTGCCCCACTGTCCGTAGGGCCAGCTGAAGGATGTGTGTTTAATTTTACAGCATGCCATGCTTTTTAAAATAAATAAATAATTGTGTTCCACATTGCTACTTCCTGCTACTTGGTTGGCACTGGCAGTACAATTAGGCAGAGGGATCTCTCTGCCTGACTCCACTTTCCATTGCCCCTGGTCTGTTCAAGTTTTCATTGCCACAGTACCAAACCAAACCCATGAGAAGAGAGGGCCCCTGGGAGGGTAGGGCATGTGAATGTGTTGTCTGCTAGCCTGGCTGGTTTTTGGTGGCATTCCTTCTCCACACAGTTGCACTGTTTCTGTGGGGTTGAATGTTGAACTTGTCTTCTTTTTTAGTTTTACAAAGGCTCTGGCTGCCACATGGCACACAGCAGAGCCTACTTTTAAAGTGTAAGTTAACTGTAAATTCCACTGTTCTGCCAGCTGCTTTTAAGTTGGTACCATGAGGCCAGAGGGATCTCTTCCTGCCTTGAACTAGTTCTTCTTTCCTGGTCTGTTCAAGTTACCAGTGCCACCATATCAAATCCATGCCAAGAGGGTGCCCCTGGGGTGTTTGTGTGAATGTGCTGTCTGCTGGCAACATGTTTCCTGTAGTGCTTATTTCACAATTGTGTCTTGCTTGGCTGCCACATTTCAGAGGAGGGAGGAATTTTAAGTAGCATACCTCTCATCAGATCACCCACTGCCCCTGGCCAAAGTGGCATTGAAAGCTGTAGCCATTCATCCTTTCTTGGCTGGCTGCAGCGCTAAGTGACCCATTGCCATTGGTGACTAATAGAGGGAGGAGGAGGAGGTAGGGGTATCATATCCAAGATCACTCACTGTCCCTTGCCTGGCTACTACTGGTAGCAGTACTAACTTTACTGCATATGCATTTCTCTATTGCATGCTACTGCTTCTGGGTCCCCCCCATTTCAGAGGAGGGAAGAATTTTAAGAAGCATATCTCTCATCAGATCATCCACTGCCCTGACCTGGCCAGATTGGCATTGCAAGCTGCATTCATCTTTTCTTGGCTGACTGCTGCACCGAGTTCCCCATGGTGACTAATGGAGGAGGAATACGTAGGGAGGGGTACCATTTCCAACTTCTGGATCACCCACTGCCCTCGTCTGGCCAGATTGGCATTGAAGCTGCATTAATTCTTTCTTGGCTAGCTGTTGAGCTGAATGCCTCATGGTGATTAATAGAGGAAGGAGGAATACGTAAGTAGGGGTACCATTTCCAAGATCTGGATCAGCCACTGCCCTGGCCTTAACTAAAGTAATACTAAGAACTAATTACCTAACCTAACCCAGAGTCAGAGGAGACAGCATCTGAGGACAAGGAGGAACCCTCATCATCCCTGAAATCATCAATTCGTCTGGCTGGCATCTCAGATGAGGAGGTGGAGGAGACACTGACATCCACCACAGGAGCATCAGAAGACCCCTTACCAGGGTTCCAGGCAGGGGCAGGTATCCCTTGGGGAACCCCAGGATAGGGGAGAATCCTGGGTGATAGTGGTGATAGATCTGGCAGTGGGGGCACCTTGATGCTATCAGCCCAAGCAGCATACAAGCACCGGACTACTCCCCCCCCACTTCCGGCATGCACCATCAGGGGCTGGTGGAATGCACAGTTGGCCTCCCGTGTCTTTCCATGTATCTGTGTTTGCCCCCTGACCATGTCCCAGGGCACGATACTGCTCCACTAAGGAGTCACATGCCTGGGACAGTTGGTCCAAAGCTTCATGCCCGGACTCAATGGCACAAGTCAGACCATGCAGCTCAGGGAGCAGGGGCAACCCCTCCTCAGCCTGCTCAGGGCCAGCCTCTGCCCCTGCTACTGAGGAGAATGAGGAGGATGGGCTCCTCTTCTCCTCCTGGTAGGCACAGTGTTCCCCTCTCACTAGTCCTGATGCCTGCCACCTGCTCTCTCTCCCTGCCTTTCTTCAGCCAGGCCAATCTCATGGGCCCTCTAAAGGTGGCTGCAGAGGGTGGACGTTCTGCTCCGTCTCCTACAGCACAACTCCCTGTTGCAATAGGAGCACAGAGACGTATTGTGGGCCATTCCCTAGGACTGGGTGAAGTGGACCCACACTGCAGACCTCTGTGGAGCATGTGCCTGGTGCTGTCATCACTTGACAGCCTCCCCTCCCCCGCCTCCTCTACCAGCTGGACCTCCTCGTCAGAGTCCGCTGCTGCCCTCCTCCTAGGCTTCTCCTAGCCCTACTACTCTGCCATCCTACCTACCTAACCTAAATACTACAATTATTTCTATGGAAAAAAATCCTAATCCCACCTATATCCTAAACTATATAATCAATCTCCTAAATACTAAATCCTATACTAAACCTAATCTTAAATTAACAATTGAATTCATACCTATATATAATTAATCAAACACTATACCCTATATAATATATAATTGTATACAACCCCCTACCCTATTCCCTCACAATTTCCACCCTATTCCCTCCCCATGTGTGTGTATGTGTATGTGTGTGTGAGTGTGTAATATATTTATATTTTTAACAATATTATTCAGCAGCTCAGCTCCTCCACTCTTTCCCTCTCCCTCCCATGCCACAAAGAGACTGCTAAAGTGCATCCCCTTATATACTGGATGGGGAAGAGGGGGCAGAGGAAGGGCTGCATGTGTTTTTCTGCACCCTGATTGGCAAGGAAATTAAGGGGGAGGAAGGATGAGGTGGATGCATTGTGCACATTTTGCACACCCTGAATGGCTAGGCAATTAAATGGCTGCAGCTGCTACACATGATAATGTGCTGAGGTGCCGCTATGGAGCCAAATAATTATACGTTTTCCCAAAGTTCCAAAGTTTCCAGGAAGTTCCAATGGTTGGTGCTTCATTTCCGAAGTTCCGAAGATTTGGTGCCAGTGCTGAAGTGCTGCCAGGTATCCAGACCAGATCTTTCGAATTTCAAAACTCAACCTGAGTACCCAGAAGTACTATTCAGTACATCCCTATATAAAAGGCAGATAACTAGCCTTTTACTTTTGCATTATCAGAAGCAGTAGTTATCCCTACAATAACAGAAAACTGGAAACAAGAAAGCTTTTGTTGTTATCTTACCTGTTAAAGAGGAATGAAAACTACAAATTATATGATAGATTGATAGTTCATTTTGACTTCTTACAAAACTGGACAGATGCCTACATGTTAAATTCTAAGGTTAATATTTAGGTTATGGATTTGTTTTGAAATCACAGGTACAATGAACATACTACTGTTCATAAAGTTTTCATCATTATAGTCCTTGGGTTTATCCGGATAATTGTATCAAAGCAACATCTAATTCACGAAATGTAGGCTCACGCTTAGCTATATCTTTGTGTAACTCACATGTCATGCAAACGGTAATAATATTTCCCCCAAATGCTACAAGGATAAAAACAGACCTGATAGTGGCCTTCTTTGACCCGCTGTGGCCGGGTCCGACTGGCAAATCTGTTTATGTGCCACCAGATGTTAGGCCGGGACTGCCCCAGAGTGGGTAGGCAGCTAGCATGGGCTGCATTCTTGGTAAATCTCAGAGGATGCAGTCCGGGCTAAGAGTTCCCCATCAGGCCAATACAGGCCATCACGTGTGTTCATCCATGCCATACATGCCTGAGGGCAGGGACTGCCATGGATGAATGCCATGGCTAGTTGTCATGGCTGTTTATCATGGAGGGGGCACTCTAGGGACAGTGCATGGGTGGGGTCATGCATTCATATGTAAGTTTATTTAGCTCCCTGCCCTATCTTGGGCATGCAGGAACCGGGACAGCTCTCCAGCCACGGGCACATTTGTTTGGTGCTCCTCCCTAACCCGGGCCCTGTCAACTGCGATTTCCCAACCTGAGCCAGGCCATGGAGCTTCCGCACTGCCGGTAAGTCTATTTTAATGCAAAGTAGCACCATATATTTGTCTACTCTCCCTAACCTGCATGCTTCTTTGTTACACGATATGTTTCACTTGGCAGTGAGATGTCAATTGAATATGTTTGTTTGGCTTTTCCTTCTGTAGTGTAGCAATGGAAACAGCACAGAAGAGGGCTTGCTTGACAAGCAGAAGTTTAAGACTAGTCATTTCATCAAACTTATTTCCCTTCTTACTTTACCCACAACAAAGAGCCCAATGGCCAATTTAGTAGATAGCCCATTTAGCAGACAGGTTCTGTGTCACCAAAACACTCCCTTAAAATAATGCTCTACGGTATGTCGAAATGACTTATGTCAAGGCCATCATGATTTCTATGGTAATTTATTTCAGCACAGAATCACAAGCAACTATTGCATAGTCTGTGAGCTATGGAAGCAATAATAGAGAAACATTAACACGGTCCATTTACTGGATGAGGTTGCATAAAGTCCATCCGATTATGTATAAGTGGTTATTAGAAAAGGGCCTCAAACGAGAGTCACCAGAGAGCAACAAATTCTCAAGCCATCTATTACTGAGGCATTTTATAGAAATTGTGGTTTCATGAGTCTTGGACATTTCATTGGCATTGACTTCTAGACATCAATAAATGACATTTTTGCAGGCTAGCTGAAACTCCACAGTACATGTGCCAAACAAGCATCTGCCCTTAGTAGAGAAATATTAAAAGTAAAAGGGTGAAATGGTTATTGATAACAGTCTACTCCTCTTGGGTGCTACAGAATAGAAATGTTAAGCCTCTGTAGATTTCATGAAGTATTATGAAGTTGTGAAGATAGATACGTTTTCTTATAAGAACTGAATGTAGTAATTTATCAGCATAAAGCTTTGTTTCTGAAGATCCTTGGGCTATAGCTAAGGAAAATAACAAAAACAAAACAAAAAAAATCACGTCAACGGGCAATTTTAGAACAAGTAGCTTGTGTCACACTAAGACACAAATGCCTGCATTTTTAAAAAGTTTGTTTGTTCATTTATTCATTCTCTTTCAAGATTTCTCATCCCTACTGTGATCCAAAGGCTATCCAAGATCAGAGGGAGGTCATAGTGGGGGCAGAAAGACATCCTATGGTGCTGCACAGACTTTGAGGATACACCCATTATTGATTAGCATTAATAGTTGACATCACAGCATGCGGAAAGAGAATGTGAGAGATATCGGCGTGCAGGGTTTTAGATGTCAGCATTGCATAGTGTCTAAGCCCCGTCTTGTTGAAGATGACATGTCTAGGGCCAAGTTTTCAAAATTTTGTATGCAAGTTGCATGTGCAAATGTAAAGTTGCATACACATTTTCAAGTTAATGCCCTGATTCAAGGTCCTTGTGTATGCCTCAGGTGGGTGCCCAGACCAAAACTGGAATTTTGTGCATGCATGAGGGGGTCTGGGGAAATCCCACCTCCCAACCCAACTGCAACTAGGAGAGGTGGGACTGCAATAGTGGCAGTCAAGTGGTGGGGTACTTTCCCCAGTTGGCCTGCCCATGTGCAATTATAGATTTGGTCTGTACTAGGGCTGAAACAAGAATCAATTTGCGGACCATGCTCACAGGTGCGTATATGCAGAGCTACGCGGAAACTGCGCAGATCTGCATTGTGCGCAAGTGCGTGTGCACCATTGTCAACGCACCCCCCCAAAGAAGACGAGGACACCTTGAATGGGTTTAAATGGCCGCACTCTTTATTGAACCATAAAAAGGGGGAAGGGGTAACCCTCCCACTTCCCCCTTTTAACTGGGGTCCTATCTATCTCCTATCTCTAACTGTTACCCATTCCACAGGAGGTTTCCTTCCCACACCCGGAACTAACTGGTCTACCTGTCGACCTCTTTAATATCATCGGGTTAAGCCCGAGGGAATCCTCCTGTGCCCTAACTTCCCCAACTTTGTCAACCTACCCCCTACCCCGACCACTGGGTTTCCCCGGGCTGTGGGTTGTTCGTATCTGCCCCTTTTGCCCCTGAGGGCGGGGTTTAAACAACAACAAGGGTGAAGGCACCGTAACCTACTGTTTGGTACATGGTTCTCCCAGCGGGTCCAGCTGCTCACCTCTCACCCTTGGGCTGACCGTACAGTGGGCCGCACTCAGCAGCTATGCATGGCCTATGCCCATCCCTTAAGGAGATGTTTCTATTCAATACTATGCTATCAACTATAATGTTTAACCATTGGCCTGAACTCAGCCTACTGCCACCAAAAACCGCCAGCTTTGCTTGTCTGGTTTGCTGTCCACAAATCAACTTCAAGGATTTCTTCAAGGCTGTGTTTCAGGGCCCCAAGTTATAGATTAGCACCTGCATCCAATAGGTGGACCCCATCGCTCCTAAATAGCTCATCTCTGTCATAACTAATTTCTTTTTGACTGATAACGTACCCTCCGGCTCTTTGCAGCCAGGCCCCAATTTTCCTTCCGTTCCCGCAGAGTTGACTCGTCTGAAAGAGAAATCAGGGTTATTCTGTCGTCCTGGGGATCCCATGTGACCCCACCTCCATGGTTCTGTGTTCCTAACATACTGGCGATATGCGCTGGACCACCATCCTCCAATTAGTTGTATTTTCTTCCCGGGGAGACCTATACTTGCTGCGACTGACACAGTCCCTATTCTGAAAGAATGGGCGGAGTAGCAACCCAGATCGAGGCCAACGTTCTTATTACACATGGCAAGAACTGCACCAAACTGATACCTGGTCAGTGGGGTGCCATCCCTTTGGAGAAACAGCGGGCCCTCCGCCTGTGGGTGGGATGCCAAATACAGTTTCATTGCTTCCACCGGGCATATTCTGCCATCCTCCAAAGGACAAAGCCTCACCACTCAGCCCCTTCCCTTCTGGTCAGTTTTTGACCTGCATAGATGTAAAAGTAAGGAACCACCTTGCCAGTCCACATCTTGAATCTGCAGGGCCACCCCAGACCGATCCGACTTGGACTGAGGGACTATTTCACTGATCCGAAAAGCCCCAAACAGCACCACATGAAACACTGCCCTGAAGAGCACCACTTCGCTGGTAGAGTGACACATGGTAAGTAGGGCGTGACTAATTACCTTAAGCAGCTGGGGGGTAATAGGGGCCCTGGCATCCGCTGTCCGGGGGGTCTGCCTAGCCCAACTCTCCTTTAAACGGCTTATGAAAAAGCCTTTATCAGGAGAGGGGTAACCGTCCAGGTGGCTTGTAAATGAGATGGTCGATACCTTTCCAGCTATCGTCCCGGGTGCCAAACCTTGTTGCCTGAGCTGTAGGGTGAATTGAAGTATGTGCCCGTTGGGGATGGGGAAACCGAGTTCCCAACCTTTCCCCGAGTTCCTTTCCCTGAGTTCCCAACCTTTCCGTAAATGCCGCTTCTTAAGCCTGCCTTGTTCTGGGCGCGAGGGATCCCTGCACTGCATTATATAATTCTATAATCCAAGGCTCCATATGTTCCTTGGAAATGGGTCGGGGTCCTCCCTGGCTTCTGGTGCTAGCTGGCGAAAATGGTCTGTCTGAAATCAAGAAAGGGCATCGGCTATGCTGTTATCAATCCCGGGCACGTGTTTGGCCACGAACAATCGAGAATTGGTAACGAAACCTTAGGACAATCTCGGCGGTTGTTAGCTGCCCCAAGATGCTGTGCATGAGGGGGCAGCATAGAAATACGAAATAAATAAATTTGGGCAGTGTTATCCCACTTTGGGCAATGTTAACACATGGTGAGATCTCAGTGGAGAATCAATTTTCCTCGATTTACTGTTTAACATTTACCATTCACTGTGATTTACCATTTACTACTTACCATCTACCACGTTCATCCCGGTAATGGGAATATGTAAAATGACCACTGCAGCTCTTCTGCACATCCACAGCCATCTTCAAAGATGGTTCCAGCAGCACCGCAACCATTTTGTAAAAGGGAAGCCATTTTGTGTGTGCACATTACAAGGATGAATGCAGTACACAGTACATAGTAAATCATAGTTAATTGTTATATGGTAAGTAGTAAATCCAGGTGTTTGCTGGGAATTGCCTGTGACTCGCAAGTCATACTTTGGCCACCCCTGCATGATCGTAACAATGCAGGCCCCCATGTGCACCAGGCTCCCATAACCGTTTTTGTTTTTCATTTTTGTTTTCGCTATTTAAAATGTCCTTTTTGTTTTTCATTTTTGTTTTCATAATTTTAAAATGTTGTGTTTGCTATTGTTATTGAAGACAATGTTTTTGTTGTTGTCATTGTTGTCGATACCAGTATCATTATCATTATCATTATCGATACCGGTACCATGTCAAACAAAGATTTTATTTTTGGTATCTGTATCGATTCCCATGCGCAACTAATATCTATCTAAATC
This sequence comes from Sphenodon punctatus, assembly GCA_003113815.1. Classification (NCBI taxonomy): domain Eukaryota; kingdom Metazoa; phylum Chordata; class Lepidosauria; order Sphenodontia; family Sphenodontidae; genus Sphenodon; species Sphenodon punctatus. The sequence goes on from QEPC01001365.1 coordinate 1,395,949, forward strand.
TAAGGGAGATAGGGGAAGGGAAAAGGAAAACTATCTATTATCTAAGCAGTTATCTATATATTTATTCTAATCTAATCTATATGTCTATAATATATATCTATATCTAATCTATATAACTATTCTAATCTAATCTATATGTCTATATATGTCTATATGTCTATAATATATGCCTCTATATAATCTATACTACCTATCTATATATAATGTACAGGGGGGAGAAGGGCAGGGAAAGGGAGAAGGCAAAATGTAGTGTGTAAGGAAGGAGAGATATTGGTAATACAATGAGGGCCAGGGAGAATTTTTTTTGTGCAAGAACCACATTTCTGTAAACACAACCTGACAAGCACAGCTCTCACAGAATGGAGAGAAAAAGCTTGGCCCTCCCATTATAAAGGCTTGAAGTCCCCTCCCCCCCAGAGCCTCTCTGATTAGTTGTGGAAGGCAGCAGGCAAGACTGCTGTGGCCTGCTTGCGCTGCTCATTGGCCAGCGATACATCCATCAGAGACTGCTGAGCTTCTCACCACTCCCAACACAGGCACAGTTCAAGAATTCAACCCTGTTTAGGACTCCAAGATGTCTGCTCCCTCCTCCGCTCTCCACATTTTCCCTCCAAAACCCAACTGACACAGCACTAATAATAAAAATAATAACGACATTGTCATTTTTGTTATCATTATCATTATTCTCAGCTGTCGTTTTCATTATTACAATAACGAAAACGAAAATGATAATTTTCGTTATCATCATTGTAATAATGAAAACGACATGCACACCCCTAAAGGCATCCTTGAACACAACCTGGCAGGGCTATGACCCTAGCTGGAAAAGGTTAGATTTAGTAGGTAAAGCCGTACAGACCCAATCTCCTGCCCAGTGCCTACCCTAGGGAGACCAAACATAGCTGTCATACTCTGGGCCAGTGGGAAGAGCAGACCACACAGTCTACCTGCCTCCCAGGGAAAGAAGGTGGGCATCCCCCTGTCAGAAGTCCCATCACAATCAAGGGCAGGCCGAGGTGCCATCCACACATTAGGGCACCCACCCCTGCCATACCCACCATCTCCTGGTCTGCCCATTATCCTGCCCTTGGTCATGACATGCACACATGGGAATGACGAACTGTGCCTACTACTCTATGGCAAACCCTCGTACGTGGCAGGGCTGCACAGGTCCAGCCACATGAGAAATTGCCCGTTAATACACTTTGGGAAGTGTTATCCCACTTTGGGCATTGTTAATATGTGATGAGTCCCCAGCCTTCTCCAGCGGACACATCACGTGTCAATTGGCTGCTCACCCTGGGGCAGGGCTAGGTGAACATCTGGTGTCTGCTGGCCATGCAATCCGTTGCATCAAATGTTCACATTGCTCAAAGTGGCATAACGTTGCCCCAAGTGTGTTAATGTCTTGTGTGGCCTCAGTCAGTGTGAAAGCATCAGCTGTAGGTAGAGGTAGCAAGAGATAAACAGACCTAAGGAAATGTCATTCAAGACAACTTTTATCTCGTTCTGTCTGATGCTATGCACAAGCAGATAGATAATATTTTATACATCAACCCATACTTCAAAAATCATACCTGACAGAAGAGAGAATTATTATTTATATTATAAGCTCTCGTGCAGGCACCGTGTCTATCTTATTTTTTGTAAAGCACCAGGTACATCGCTGGCGCTATATAAATGCTCCTAATTAATAATTAATAATAAATAATAATATGGTGCAAGTAATGTGTGATTGTGATTGGAGTTGTAATTTGAGACAAGTCCCTGCCTCAAGGGGTTTACAGTCTAGGAGAGGAGACGAGGGAGAAGGAAAAATAGAGAAAGATTCACAAACTTGAGAAGTTAGAGGAGTGTGTTCTTAGCTTAGGCCCTTTTTACACAGACACTCTAACACCCATAAAATGTGTGTTACATTTTATTATACATGTTGCAGGGCACCACTGCAGTCAATCACCATGGGCCCTGTGCACACATGATGCCTTCACCCAGTTCCTATGGGTGGAGATGGATGTTGGCCGGTGGGTCCGTTGCTCTGTAAGTGGGTGTGGGTGGAGATGGGTGTTGGCCGGGAACAAACACTCACCAACACCCACCGAAAGTGGCATTTACACAGATGCCCCCACCCATCTCCACCCAGGGAAATGCTCCCCTTCCACCGGCCAACATCCATCTCCACCCATAGGAACTGGGTGGAGGCATCTGTGTAAAAAGGGCCTTTGTTACAAGATTCATGAACTCACTTCTTGAGCTGTGACATAAACCCTCCCCATTTCACCTGTCAGTAGATTTCCATTCAGAAGTTTTCTTTGGCCTATGGAATATTTCCCTGTCCCATTAAATATACTGCTTCAGTATTGCTAGTTTGGAACTATTGCACTGAAAGACTGAATCTTCACAGAGATAGAAGATAACATTTTTCCTATAGTAGAACATTTCCAAAGGTGTGGGTTGGGACCCAGAGTGGGAGTCATGCAAGATGGGGTCAGAGTCACAACTTGATTGATGTGTCATATGCTTTGTTCGTCTTTGTTGCTGTTTGAGGGGTTACAAAATTATATTTACATCTCAAAATGGGGTCACATAAGCCAAATTTTAGAAGTCACTGCTATTTTATTTTAATTATTTTAAAATATTTTAACTAATTCTTGCAAGGACTGGTTCTAAGTTCCCTCGAGCAAAATGGAGATGACAAACTATGTTCAACAATAAAAGGAGACAATAAATGATATACATCTAATCACTGTAATACAGGCATTCACATTTTCACTGCTTGCAATGCTTTATTCATAAATTGGTGCATAAATGCCATTTCCCTCTTGTTCTTATTAGATCAGAGGTGCCTCACTGGGTTAGGAAAGCCTTATGAGTGCACAGAGTTTGCCACACAGTGGGTTAATCTGCAGAATGAAATGGCTATATTTTTCAAATAAAAGTTAGTCATGCCTTGATGACCTTTACAAAGTAATCGTTGTTCAACTAACTTTTGTTCCAACCATTTGAATTATCTGATGCAAACCTTGAAAAGCTTCCAGATAATGCCTAAATTTAGAGTCCAGCTAAAATCCATTGCATCCATTTAATGTCAAACCCTATGGCAATTGTCAGGGGCAATATTTCTAGAGTAATATGCGCTTACCATCTTGAAAACTATACTCAAACATTAAAAAATATTCAGGTCGATTAAAAAACATTACGAGATGATTGTATAAAAGCAATTTATACCATAATAAGAGCAGATGTTGGGCATTTTTACACACACCTTAAAGTGCCAGTCTTTCAATCTTCTGGGTTTACAAATCCACAAGTAAGTTCTGATGCATTTTTCACACACACACTGCCCTGAGGCAGCCTAAAGTAGTCGCAGCTGTAGACGTGAGGGGTTGCCCTGGAAACCAAGTGACCACAGTTGCCTGGAGCAAAGCAGTTTACCAGGGGAACTTTTTACACATAAAAGTTCTGGGAGAAGTTCTATGCAGAAGTTCAAAGAGCTGGATGTTTAAGATCTGGGTGAGTGATTTAGACACACAGAAAGTTCAGGATGTAACAGCAAACAAGCAGGAGAAATGTGTGTGTAAAAACATCCATTGTTATTCATTAGAACACAACGTGGACTCACGACGAATAGCAAATTAGATCTCCCTACAATTCCTGTTTGTTTTATTTCATTTAATTATGGCAAGTCTTATGCTTATGTTAAAGGTTAGTGTCGCTATTACTGCCTTCACTGACTGAATTTATGGAAAGCCTGAGGATATACCATTTTATAGAAACTGGTCATGGGGGAGGGAAACTTCAGCATTGTTAAACCATGACAAAGTAAATGCATCCAAAATTGTGGCCTTTTTTCTTTTTAGCAATATTTATTTATTTATTTTATTTGAAAAACTTATTACCCCGCCCCTCCTAACAAAGGCAGTCCAGGGTGCCTTACAATATATAATATATTGATATACATAATAAAAAAACAACAAAAAGGGGCAGAAACAAAAGAGGGGAAACACAGCCTTCCCCCTCCCCCTCCCCCCCAGTGGGCAGAGGGATGTAAAAAAGCAGTAAAACACATCTGAAAACCTCACCTCAGCCCCACACCAAAAATAATAACACCCCCCTCACCCATCTCCCTCGCCAAACGCCTGGCAGAACAGCCATGTCTTCTATTAATGTCTGAAGGAAGGAAGACCTGGAGCCACCCAGGCCTCTGCCGGGAAGGAGTTCCAAAGCCTCCGGGAAGCCACTGGGAACGCCCTTTCCATAGCAGCCCTGCAAGATACCCAGGGGACCTCAAGAAGGGTGCTCCTGGATGACTGCAGGGGACCAATCACGGGAATGGGGAGTGAGGCAATCCTCCGGATAGATGCGTCCCAAGCCATATAGGTCTTTATACGTATGAACTAGGATCTTGAATCAGGCCTAGAACACTATAAGCAGCCAGTGCAGAGAACAGAACACCGGTGTAATGTGCTCCCAACGACCTGTCCCCATAAGGAGGCGGGCTGCCGCATTCTGCACCAACTGCAGTCTCTGGATCATCACTGTAGGCAGCCCCACGTAGAGCATGTTACAACAATCCATTCTCAAGGTAATGAAAGCATGGAGGGTAGTGGCCAGTTTAGGTCTTTTTTACACGGACGGCACAGCAGTGCCGATGGGTGTGGATGGGTGGGTGAGCACACTCAGCGAACACCTGGTGGTGCCGAGCAGGGAGACATTTACATGGACAGCACCGCGGGGGGGTTGTGGGAAGGAAAGGGGAGGGGCCCGCAAACACCCAGCACCCAAACACCCATCCCAGGAAACAACCAGCAAACACCCGTGCAAGTACACAGATGGACGGGAACGGAAATGGCGGGGAAGCCCCACCTGGCACAGCGACGGCACAACATGGCCGACTGAGGGCAAATGAACCACGCAACGTGCCCCCCCCCCAGCCACCAGGACCCGTGCAGGCGGGGTGGGAGGGAGATGGGGGGATGACAGCTGATACAAAGGAGCCGGCTCCACACAACACTGGCACAGAGCCCAGACCACCAGGCACCAGGCCCGCCCCCCCTCTTCAACACACACCTACAGCAGAGCCGCACGCACACTGCAGGCAACAGAAGCACACAGGGATGGGAACACAGCCCACAGGGGGGGCAAGGAGGGGGGAAGGCACCTGCACAACACAGGCAACACCCCACACTCCCTGCAAAGGCACCCGCACAAGGGGAGAGGTCACAGCAAAGCACAACACGGACACACCAGGAAAGGAACACACAAGCCTTTATTAAAAGAAGGGGAACCAGCAACAGGGGGCAACAAGAAAAGGGCAGGGAGGGGGATGGGGCAACAGAAGGGGGGGGAACATCACCAGCAGAGGCAGGCCCAGGACAGAACCCTGGTCAATAGGGCCAGTGACCGCACGCCCGGTGCCAGCGCTCGACCTGCGCACGGTCCAGCCAGTGCAACTGCTCCAGGATGAGCAGGAGGAGCTCTAGCAACTCCCCCTGCTCCCGGGTTCACTCCGCGATCATAGCTTGCACTGAAGGGGAGAGAGGGAGTGGAGACAGCCATCAGATCAAGCCCTGGCAGCCAATGAACAGAACCCCCCATGGAGGGACACAGGCACAGGACCCAGCAAACAGGCAGCACACTCATGGATGCCATCGAACAGCCACCCCGCCACCCGCATGTCCCACGCCGCCCGCTCCAGCTTCAGGACCATCCCACCCAGGCGCAGGATTGCCAGCAGCATGGCTACACTAGCTGCAGGAGAGAAGGGACAGGGCAATGGAGAAAGCACATACCAACGGGCCCTGGGAGGGCTGGGATCAGCAACAGCACCAGGGGCACACCCCACATGTGGGCATCCACCCCCCCGAGGAGCAACTCGACCCCTGCATGAAGGGGGGTCAGTCGGGCTACAGGCCGGGTCCACAGAAACCCCTACTCATGTTCAGCCACCCAGCGCCCATGCTGCCACCGCCCATCCATTGCATCACCACAGATGGACCGCACCAACAGGGGGGGACAGCAGAGCGGAGTGGAGGGGAGGGGCACGGCCACACCAACACACAGGTGAGGCCAGGGGGTGCCTGGATGACTGACCACTGCCTACACCACCCCAGGAGCAACCCCAGGCAGCAGCAGCCAGCAGGGAGGCAGCCAGAGGAACAAACACCTCACAGATGGTGCCCACCCCATAGGCCCGGAACCCCCCAGTATATACCAAGCACATCCCCTGCACACAACCACATGGATGGGGGCAGGAGAGTACCACCAAAGGGGAAGGGGCACCCAGCCACCACAGCAGCAACAGAATCAAGGCAGGACAGAACATCACAGAACAGCATTCCATTATTGGTGCCAGGGAAAGCGGGCCCCCAAGCATGGAGAGGCAGAGCAGGGGTGCGCTGGGGAACCTGCAGCTGGGCATGAGAGGCACAACAGGAGGGCACAGGGGCACCCACACAGGGCAGGTGAGGGCACCTGGAAAGCCCCTGAGGGAAGGGCAGCGGTCACACAGAGGGGGCAATGGGGTCTAGGGACTCCAGGCGGCAGCCAGCAGTGAAGCAGATGGCAGTGCACAGTCTGCTCAGAGGCATGAGGGGGACTATGCACTGTCCCGGGCACCAGGGTGTCAGCAAGCAGGTGGCAGTGAGGGGCTGCTCATGGACAGTCTGGTAAGTGCTCCCGGGGTGGCGACCCCGGCGCCAGACCCTCCCAGGCAAACAGGCCCCTTCGGAAGCCTCGGGTACGCATATGAACATCTACCAGGTAGTGCGGAAGGAGAGGATCTGCACCTGCGGCCGCAGCCCGTACAACTGGAAAGTCCCTCACCGATCAAAGGGTGATGAGCTCCACAGTGGTGGGGTCCCCGGTCCAGAGCGGGCCACCAACCTTGGGGACAGCAAGCCCAGGAGGGCCCCCATGTCCAAGGGCACGCGCAGAATGCCGCACACATGCAGGAGGCTGCCGGTGTACTGGGCAGCAGCAGGAGGCCCCCCCCAGACATCAAGGCGAGGCCATACCCAGGTAGCTCCGTCAGCAGGAGAGCCGCCGTTACCTCCCCAGCAGTCCACAACACCACAATGGCGGGTGGGTGCCTGCAAGGAGGCTGGCACAGGGGGGGTGAAGGCAAGCTCGAGGGAACAGGCCTGGCATGTCAGGACCCCGACCTGGTGACCCATCGTCCACATGTACCGCGACAGGAGCCAGAAGCCATCCCCCGCTGACTGGGGGTCGCCCACCAACAGCTGCACATCAGGGCTCAGCCAGAGGGTCCCCAACAGCATGTCCACACAGGGAGACCACCCCTCCCCGACATCCCCGGCCTAGGGCCCCGCAGAATGACTGGCCATGGCAGCCATGGGCAGGGCCCCAATTCTTCTGCAATTTTCCCCCCCAAAATTCTGCGACCCCAAATTGGAAATTCTGCGACCCAATCAAGTTACAAAACAAGGCTACTAAAATAAAAAAATTAGTTCTTTATTTATTTGTAGTACTGACATCTTTATGCTGTGCCCCCCTAAAACACATGACAATCCAGAGGGCACAGCAGGCAACCCCCCCCAACAAAACACATGGTAATCCAGAGGAACAGCAGGTAAACCCCCCCAACAAAACACATGGTAATGCAGAGGCACAGCAGGTAACCCCCCCCAACAAAACGCATGGCAATGCAGAGGCACAGCAGGTAACCCCCCCCAACAAAACACATGGCAATGCAGAGAGCACAGCAGG
>QEPC01001365.1:1403773-1426704 GCA_003113815.1 Sphenodon punctatus
CACAACACAAACACATGGCAATGCAGAGGGCACAGCAGGAAACCCCAACCCAGTAGCCCCCCCCTATTTACCTTATGGCTGGAGCAGGCGGCGGCAATGACCTAGGAATGGCGGCGGCAGCAGCAGCTGCTCCAGTGCACTCGTCCCCATCCAGCTCCTGGCCTCTTCCTGGTCCCTCCCAACGGGGCCTCTCAGGGCGACGCAGCTGGATGATGTCATCTGGCTACGCTGCTCTGGGAGGCCCTGTTGGGAGGGGCCAGGAAGAGGCCAGGAGCTGGATGGGGAAGAGTGCGCTGGAGCAGCTGCTGCTGCTGCCGCCATTCCTAGGTCATTGCGGTGTTAAACCACCCCCCAAAACAATCACTTCTACAATGGTACACATGCCCCTGGCAGTGGCTGTTGCTCCCAATCCTGTGTACCTCGTGTGTGCAGTGGAGGTTCCACAATGTTCTCCCTACCGGGGTCCCACCTCCCACAGTTCCCTGGTGTCCCATTGGGCCCCATCCCTGGTGTTGCAACCCACAAGCCCCGGGGGCCCAGGGTGCTGAGCCTTACCTGTGGGGGTGGAGCGGCCTCCATGGGCAGTTGTTCAACCTGGTGTGCATGGTTTTTGGGTGGGGGCATTGCCTCCCAGTGGAAGGGTCAGGGTGGCAGTGGGGGTGGAACCACAGGGGGTGCAGGCTGGATGGGCGGCCCCGCAAGTGGGACTGGCCACCCCATATGGGGGAGGGGGAGCCCCTGGACCAGGTCTGGGCAGGGTTGCTACTGGGGGAACCACGGGTGGCCAAGGTGCAGGGGGGAGCACCGGCACCAGTGGAAAGCCACCATGGTGTTGTTCATCTGCCGGCCCTCCTTCCACGACATGGCATGGCCTGTCACGCTGGGGGTCACGCTGCAGGGTCTCCATGGCATCCCCCATGAGGTCCATGAGCCGTGCGGCTTGACCCTCCAGCCCATCACAGGTGTGCTGCTGCTTGCCTTGGAGGGCGGCAGCCTGTCGCCTGTCCCAGAGGTGGTCACTGTGGAACCGGGCTATCATGGCATCCAGAATCTCCCAGTCCCTGCTCCCCTCCCCTCTGATGAGCTCCCTGGTGAGTGAGAGCTCACAGGAGTGCACCTCGGCTAACCGTTGTGATTCCACCAGCAGCTCCCTGCCAAGGTCTTCCCTCTGGCGCCGGTTCCTGGCTCACATTTCCTGGTTCTGTTCCATGCTGCCAGCAGCTGCTCCCCGCATCCGAGCAGGTGCCTGATCTGTGAACAGAACGTTAGTGCACCCGGCCACTATGATCCACTGTCCACTACCACATATCCTGGGGTGCCTGGTGGGGCAGCCCCCATATTGGGGCTGCCCTCCTCTGCCCTCCCCTTTGGGACCCCCTGCCCTGACCTCTTGTGGGATTGCCCCCCAGCCACAGATCACTGCAGGTGAGGCCCGGGTCTGTCCTGTGTTTTGTGGGGGCCGCTGTGGGTCCAACAGCCTCTACCACCTGCCCCCCCACACCCCACCCCTGTTGGACCTTGCTGCTTATGGTTGCTCACCCCTGGGTGGCCTCCCCCTGTACCTCTGCCTCCCTCCACACCCGGGGCCTCCATGGCCTGTGAGCCCTGCGGTGGAGGGTGGCCCATCTGGTGGTGGGGCTGCTGCATGGCCCCCCTCATCCTCCTCCATGACCTCCACCTCGTGCACCTCCAGGTTGGCTTGAGCTGTAATGGGAGGGGGTACCATTATTGTTTGACGGCCCCTGGTCCCAGCCACAGCGGCTCTGTCCAGGCTGCTCCTAACCCAAACCCCAGCCCCGCTGGGGCGGTCATACCTGGATCCTGTTCCTCTGCCTCCTGAGGGCCATCCTGGGTCTCTGCATGCTCCGTGCATGCCCCCTGTCCCTGTGGTTGTATGGCCTGTGGTTCTTGTGGGTGTGCACGGAGTGTGGCGGTCTGGTGCTCGGATCCCCAGTGCACCTCTTCCCCCTGTGGGATGGGACTGTCCCCTCCCGCTTTGTGGCTGGCCTCACCAGGGGCACCCTCCCCCCCTTGCTCTGTGGGGTCTGTCAGACGGGGTTGTGTGCTGGCCCTGCGCCTGCCCCTGCCGAAGGAACTACCATGTGTGCGGGAGACCACAATGTCCCCGTCCATGCAGAGGAACTTGTCCAGCTCCTCCTGGAACTCGGCTGTGCGCATGACCCGGCTGGATTTGAGATTATTGTCCCTAATATGTTTATATCCGGACCTCAAGTCCTTTGCCTGCTGCTTGCATTGGGTTACATCCCTATTGTACCCCTAACACTGCATGTCCTGGGCGATGGCTTCATAGACCTGTCTGGTCTTCTAACTTCACACCAGGTTGTGCTGGACCCTTTCGGACACCCACAAGCATAAGAAGTCCCTGTCCTCCTGCCTGAACCAGGGCTCCCCCTTTTGGGACTCACGTGTGGGGGGACGACCAGCTTAGCATCCCTGTGGATGTGGTTGCCGTGGTGGTGGTGGTGTCCTGTTAGGGGTAGCACTGCGATAGGGGTTTCTACGGTCCTTGCTGTCCCCCCCCTCCCACCCGTGGGACCTGCCCCCATCTTCCCTCTGGGGTTCCCTTTTGCTCACCTGACTGTCTGGAAGGCCTTCCTCGGTCATCGTCCCGGTGGTGCGGGGATCCATTGTCTGGGAGCTGTCCTTCGGGGGTCAGGGGACCGGGTTATGCTGCTGACCCCTGCCCTGTGTCCCTGGGCCCAGTGGTTGGGCCCGGGATGCAGCCCTCACCTCCCGCGGGGGTTATGTCCTTATGCTCACCTCGCTCTCACTGTTGCTCCTTGGGCCTTGCCCTTGGAAGGTGCTGGGTTGGGGGTCATCAACTGGGGGACCTGCTGGTGCAGACACTCTGCCCTGTACCGGGACACATATGGCGTGTTATTTCCTGGTGTTTCCCCCCCGTTCCCACCCATGCCCCCCCCCGCGGCGGTCCGGTAACCCCCCCTTGTGCCTTCTGCCTGGGGTGCATAGCCCCCTGCACCGCCTTGCCAGGGCTTATTCCCCCACAGGTGCCCTAGGGTCCCCGTGCTCATCTGGCCCCTTCCCCCGCGTGGGGCAGCATTGGCTCCCATTGCCTTCTCATGGGCCTTCCTGTTTGCCATGGTTTCTCCCTCCTTTATGGGCTCTCGGATGGACGTCTGGCTTCCCCCCACTCTGTAGGTGTGTCTGCGTGGCGGCGTGTGCGTGTCCCATGATGCCGGCACAGTGGGGCTCCGGCGATCCGTTCCGTGTGGGTGTGGGGTTTTTGGCTTTTACTTGGACGCTCGGGTGTTGAACTCCCACCTCTACCCACGGAGGGCTCTGGCTCCCTCCCGGATGCTCCGTGGGTGTGTCATGTCTCAATACTCTTTTTATAAAAAGGAAAAAAGGCTAAGTTTCCCAGCTGAACTAATCATACTGGATTGGGCCTTTTTCTCATAATTGTATAAAATGAGTTTTACACTTTATTTTGCGGCCTAGCTAGCAAAGCAAGTATTGTAAAATGACAATACATTTATAAATAAAGGAACATGAGACTTTTAGGATATAAAATATATATGCATAGTTTACTTAAATATAAATAGAGAATATCAGTAGCTTACATAGAATGATATCGATAGCCAATCAAAGTTACATGTTCTTAAAACACTTCTATTTTAAGAAAAAGCTTGTAAAAGCTTAACATATGCACAATTCATTGCCTCAAAGATATCAAGAATCATACATTACATATTTTCCCCAGATCTTCCCAAGGTCTGCCAAAAAGATGGTAATGAGAAAGAAATCCAATGGTATTTGGGATTTCAGTCTGAAGAGCAATTCTCTCATCTCCCTTCTTAAAAGCAGTTTGCCAAGAAGGCTCACATTGCCTGAGCAGTGTCATGCTGACATCAGCTACACGTCAGTCAGTAAGGAGATACACTGGATTCTAATTGGCTCTCTTAAAGAAACCAATCAGTGTTAGACTTCTTTCAAGGTTTAAACTGAATAGAAACCTTATATTTTTATCAAAGATAATTGTCAGATTAGAAAGAGAATAACCAAAGCTTAAAGATTATTTCAATCATTAATTAAATAGTTATATTAGCTAGAAAAACTAACAAAAAGACTCCTCTCAGTCTTGGAGATATCTTATGAATAGTACTATCTGTCATTTAGACACTTAGAGATAAGATTCCAGACACCTAGTCTGAGAAAACCTAGACTGACCAGAGGGAGGGCTAGGCTAGCTAGAGGGGCCTCTTTTTATGGCCTATCCATTTGGCTGTTTCCTTGGATACGGTGAAAGTTCATTTGGGAAGTTTAGAACAAAAGGCTCATTGGAATGTAGCTGAAAAAACTTCAGTCTAAACCAATGCTAATCACAAAAGTTGATTTTAGGAATCAATACTTCAAAACACTATTCCAACACTAGGGTTGGGAATTCTGGATCTACCGGTATCCGATACTGCCGGCATTTTGGTGTACTGGCAGTATCGGATTACCCCGGTATTTGAGGGTACCGGATCCCCGTACCGGATTTTTTTACATTGCAGCCATTTAAATGAATGACTGCACAACACCCACCTCCACCCACCTTCACCCACGGAGCCCTCTGGAAAACCAGAGGAGGCTCCGTGGGTGTAGGTGGGTAGGTGTCCCTGTAAAGGGACACCCACCCACTTGCACCCACCATGGCCAAACACCCATCCACCTCCGTCCATGTAAAAAGGGTCTTACTGGGGTGGCCTAGGCCAGCTGGCCAGTGCATTCATGAGATTTCACGGTGCATGTGTACATATGCTTGCCAGCTGGCCTAGATTTCAGAAGGACTAAGATTGCCCCAGAGGGCTTCTGCCCCCCAGATCACCACCACTGCCGCACTCACCACTGCCATTGCATCCCCCTGTATCCCATGTTAAGTGGGGGAAAGGGAGACCTTTTTGCTACACTTTTTAGCTCTATTGCAATTTAGGTATTTGTGCACGTGACTGCACCAGTGGTTTGGGAGGTGCAGGGGCAAATGCTTTATATTCACACTTAGTTTGGCAGTTCTTTTCTGGTTGTTGGGTGGATTTTCTAGGTTTTATTTTGTCATTTTGGTTTAATTATTCAGTCAAATATACTTGATATTCAAATATCCATACCAAAATGACTGAACTCCCCCTCAAGAAAATCAGAGCCAAAATGTATGCAATTAAGTGGATAAGCGAATCTTGATTTCAGAGGTAGAAGTATAGTCACATGACTATCCATAAATACAAGTAATATTCACAAATACAAAAATGCCTATTAATTTCAGCTCTAGTGTGGAGTGGACCACACAACTCCTAGTATGGTCAATTATGGTCAGGATGCATGTTTTCAGAGGTGTGGATGTGAAACCCCTCTCACTTGTGACCCTGTTGGCTGTCATTCTTTTTCCACTATAGGAGGGGAAAGGGCATAAAACTGATCAGACTCAGCACCTAGATAGTGTTAGCTGTTGCAGAAAAGAAAAAGTGGGAAGGGATTGGTGGAAGTCATTACATTTTCTATAGAATGAAAGGCAGGAGCATGGTGAGCCTTAAATTACAGTTCTTTTTATAAGCTCAGAGGGGATAGAAGGAACAGACTCTCTTCACTTTCACTTCTTGTAAAAAATGTAGTGGTTCCATTCCTGCCCTTCACCTCCTCTTTCTTCCTCCATATAATAACAAAAGTCTAGTGATTGCGTAACTATAGAACCGTTGATCTCCCTTCCTTAGTTGTCTCACAAAGAAGGAGACAGATAAGGAATAAGAGTAGAAGGTCTAAATGTAGCAGCAGAGAGGGCAAGGACTGTCTGGAGCAAAAATAGGCATCAGTAATAAAGCAACAACGACAATGGAGGAGTATAGAAATCAGAGAGGAGAATATGCTACTCCCTCACTTAGACTACTTTTACACATGACAAAAATGGGTTCTTAAAAGTGCTCTAGATAATACCGGGTGTTATAAATGCTGGAGCTTTGTTATGTGTGAACGCACTATTCCCCTTTTATGCAGTGAGATCTCACAGCCTTGTAAGATGGGTCTTAAAAAGCTGCGAGATTTCACTGCATTGCCGCTGAATGACCTCCTCCCTGGCACCCCAGCTTCTCAGTGGTGGCCTCCTCCTGCTGCTGCTGCTGCTGCTGAACGTGGGAGTGTGTGTGTGTGTGAGAGATGGGGCCTGTTCTGCCTGACTCCTCTCCTTACCCTACCCCTGAGTGGAGGAGGAAGGCTTGCCCACTGGAGCAGGAAATCCACTACTGCCCATTGTTTGCCTGATCTTGCAGCAGCACAGTTTGGTGGTGGTGTGTCATGTGGGAGTTCATCCCATTGCTGGTGAAGTGCCTCTGTTGCTTCTCACAGCTGATGCACAGTACTTCCCACTAACTATCGGTCACGTACTGATAATCCACCAACTGACATTCCACTAAGACAGCTCTTCTCCAACTGAATAGGAATTCCACTGATTGGACATTACCACCTTGTCTGTACCTTGGGTTGGTACCTGATCTAATTATGTATTTTATTCTCTCTGTGTAAACTATTTTCCTTGCCTGCAATCTATTACAAAAACACCAATTTCCAGGCATGTCACTTCATGCATCTGAGGAAGTCAGCTCTTCCTGATGAAAGTTGATGCCAAATAAAAAAAAAATTCTTGTTAGTCTTTAAGGTGCCACAACACTCTCTATTGCTGTTCCCACAATGCTTGCACTCCACCATTCCTGCGTGACACCCCACCTGCCTAAAGTGAGTCCACATAGTCGACATGTGGAGCACTCCCACCTTCCTGCCACAGCTAGGAACTGCTGCCTTTGTCCCCGAGGGGGCCACAGGAGGAAGACATGTAGGGGTCTCAACAGGACCAGCAGGGGTGTCCTCCTAGTAGAAACAGCAGGGGTTTACTCCTCCTCACTCCCCTCACTACCCAGATCCTCCACCGAACCCACAGTCTGGCAGGAGAAGCCGCAACAAGAGTCCTGCTGCTTCTTCTCCTATAAGACTGGGGGTTCTGAGAAATAGGAGAGGATGCCCTGCTGTTATGAACTGAAGAGGGGGCGAATAATGGACCACTTGGAATGCTGCTAATTGGGGGGGGATGAGCACAAACAAGAACTCCTCCCACAAATTCTGACTAACTGAAGTTGCCCCCTGGAGGGGAGACGGGAAGCCTGCCCAACAGGACAGGTGGTTGCCCCAGCATCACCCACGTTAGCACCAGCATCATTGCTGCCCACATCTGCCCCCACGTCACTGCTACCAGTGCCATTGAGTGCTTCAAGAAGGGTGTGCTGTACCTTTCATTTGCCTCCCCCCCCAGTCCAGTGCCACTGCTGGTGGAAGGCTTCAGGGAGGGAAAGGCTGGGTGTTTAACCTTTGGGGGGGGGCTGCCAGTGGTAGGAGTGCCAACTGCTCCATGTCACTGCCCTATTCTAGTGCTTGAGGGCCACCTGCCTCTACCTTGACTGTCCAATGGCCAGAGCTTGCTCTCCTTTCCTTCCTCATGGTGTATATTATATCTATATGTTTATTCTATTTGAAATATATCTCTATATCTATTATCCTAATATCTGTATCTGTTCTATGCATGCCTATATCTTCTATATCCTTATCTATCCTTATTTAAAGGTACTGGGATTGGATTCGGAACACAAGGGTAGTGGGAGAATGGGTGTTGTGAAATTATTTGGTTTGAGAAAGGGAAGAGGAAACAGTGAGAACTGGGGAAAATATTTTGTAGAGAGCACCAATGTTTTTCAGACGCCACCTGACAAGCATGAGACTAACCCAGAACAAGTGCAAACAGGCCATCTGTGGCAATATAAACCTTTCCCAGTGCCCTCCCAGAGCCCCCATGATTGGTTCTGGGAGGCTGGAAACATTAAGCAATCAAAGAGTGCCATGCCACTGTCTGGGATGTACATTCAATGCCCATTTGTCAGCAGAGATGTCAATCGTGTCTCCTGGTTCCATGGTGTCTGCTCCCACCTCCCTTCCCAGAAGGAGTTTACTAGGGGTGTTTTCAGATGTGACGGGGCAGCATTTGCCCCGTCATGGAAACAACCCTCAGATTCCCTGCCAGGATCACTCCAGCATGGCCAACAGACATGCTGGGGGATCACGGCGGAGAATCGGGGAGGGGGTGGAGCCATGCGGAGCAACGTGTGGCCGCACAGCCCCGCCCCCACCATGCTCCCTCGCCACCTGGCCTCTGGGGAAACGGGCTGGCGCTGCGGCCAATGCGGCCACAGTGCCTGCCCGAAATGACCACGGGCCGAAATCCCGGTGGGGATTCCGGGCCGTGATCGCCATCCAGACGTGACGGGCCCCTTCATCCAAGCTGGGAATCTCCTTTACCATGCGATTGGCGCTGGCCCCGCGGATTCAGATGATCGCATGGTGAATGTGATTCCCGGCGGAGATTGAGCATGGCGAACATCTGGGGGGGAACTTCTGGTTCCCCAACAGACGCTATGGGACCATTCCCTACCACAGGGTATTGACTGTGGTTGAGCGTGATCTCGTAACGTCTGAAATTACCCTAGGTTTTCCCTCCTAAATGAAGTCTGGCAATAATGAAAATAAGAGTGAAAATGAAAAAAAAACCTCTTTATTTTGTTGTTTTTTCATTTTAGTTTTTAAGAAAATGAAAATGAAAATTTCAGGGGGGTTTCTTCATAAAAATGAAATCAAATTGCACACGTCTACTACAATTACACACTTCTGGATTTCACCTGATCCTGTCTCACTCAAGTGTTCTTTGGGCAGGGAGCAGAGCTACATCAGGAAGGGGTGGGATGATGGTGGGATCTCCTGCTTAGAGCTAAAATGAGTACAAAAACTGGCATACCGGATGAATTTACAGTACCCGAATCAACCCAACAACATACAATTTCAACGTGAATTGGGTATCTGATGTCGACTTCGAACACCTATTCTTTTGGTTCTCTGGTCCTGGAAAGTTGACTTCCAGTCCTGATTTTTGTTTTTGTTTTTACTTTGGTTCTGACTTTTTGATTTTCCATCCCAACACAATAGTTGGTAATCAGAAAATTGAAAAATCGGTACTGAAAGGTACCGATTTTTGTGTATCTGGGTAACTGATTGGTAATCTAGTAGCTCATTGAGTAGTTGCAGTAGTTGAAAATGTGGATATTATCCACTGGTAGCAAATCAGCTCCCCATTTCAGCTCTATCCCTGCACCTTCTTAACATGGCCATACCTTTTTTGGAGCAACATGACATTAGAATGCTCTGAAAGGGGTGGAGCCATAATCATAGGGGTGAGGTGAAGGGACTCTTGTGCCCTTTTCTGAGGTGCCAAGCCGCTTATACAGTGCCATGATACCACAACACTCTTCAGGGGGTGGGGCCACATCAGAAAGGGGACAGAACAGCCCACTTCACCCTGCCCCTTGATAACAGGCCTCCAGACAAGAATAATTTTGTCTCCACCCTGACCGCATGCTGACTTCTTTTACTTTTATATTGTAAATGAATTTTTTTAATTATTTTTTTTGGTGGCCCAGGGGAAGGCAGGGGCTGTTTTGCTGTATCTTTAAAATCCCTGTTACAAGGAGTTATAGTCCAAGGCTGTGGTTTCAAGGAATTACAGGGGTGGTGTTGAGGTATGAAGATGAAAACCATAATAATCACTAGTAAGAAAATTCCATGTATCTACCAATGACCTTATAAACTAACCCAGACTTCACCAGAGGTGTCAGAGTGCAGCCTTGAATCCCTAAACTCTGGGGTCAGTGTGTTTCCCCCTATGCCGCCACTCTATCTGTTTGAATATAGGCCTTTCCTTGTGTTGTCTGTTCTCTCTCTGCCTCTGGTTCTGCGGTTGGCCATGCCCACCAACTTCCCTATTGGCTCCCAGTCTTATATAAGTTATGCTGAGAGCTGGAAAGTTGGCTGGGCTTCTGTTTTTGTTCCTGCAGCATCCTATTTTCACTGTGGATTGACTTCATTCCCTGGCAGGTTGTGTCTTTCTGTATTCCTTAGTTGTGCTCCCCTTTCCCTGGTCTGTTTTTCCCCTTTCCCCTCTTCCTCTCAAGTCCTAGACTGTGTTCCTTGATCCCTGATATCTCTCTACATGTCCCTTTCTCTGTAGTGCACCTGTTCCCTAATAGCATTACCTTGTTCCTTCTCTGTTACCCTCCTAGTTCCTACAAACCCCTGCTAAAACCTTAGGACATCTTTAGATGTAATAAAAATCGGGTGTCAAAACTCCTAAGCACGTGTTTAGCCATTGTGTGTAAGCACCTTAACAATCCCAACACCAATTTGGCTACCCGTTGAACACACGATGTGAACAACATTGCATCACAAAGAGAATGCATGTGTTCTGGCTTAACATGTGGCCAATATTGTGGCTAATGATATCGCATGGCACATTAACAGGTACAACACAGTGAACAAGGCAGCAACACTTGCATGCTGAGAGCACGTGGTGAGCAAAACACCAATTTGCCCCAAGATGGGCTGTGTGTCTAAGCAGCGCCACATGTTAAACACAGGGTCAAACCAATGTTCATATCAAGGTATAAACACACATTCAGACACCCATTGATGTTATGTCTCAAGACACCCTGAGTTTCTCTCTGATAGCCATTGCTTCTTGGTTCCATGCTAGGCTCCTATTTTCCTTTTTTATCCTTTAGTAATAGTATTGTTTATTATGGCATTAGCTTGCGCCATAACCATTTCAAAGATAAAATATGTGTGCATACATACATGCAAAATACTATTGGCAATACAAACATAACAAAGCAATTAAACATATCAAAGACAGCAAGACCGTCACACGCATCAATTAATTGCTTACTTCTATTGGAATATACTCATATATACCATTTTCCATAAACTATGAAAAGGTTTTATCTAGGATACAATTGCTCCCAAAACATAGACCATGCCTGGTACTGTGCCTTACCCTTCTCGGGGCTTATGGCGGCAACGCTTGACCCCTGCAGCTCAAACGGAAAAAAAGATGGCAAAAGATCTATGCAAGTGGCGATAGTTTGGTCATTGCTAGAATGATTGCACAATTCCCGGCTGGATTGCCAGAGCACTCCCAGCTAACAGCTGGCAGCAAAGGATCAAGAGAGATGCCTATAAATCTCATGGGCCATAAAGGCTTGACTGGTAATAAGGTCAACAGATTTAGATGAAGCAAGGTATTCCAATAACTTCACAGGGGAGAGACATGCTCTTGAAACAAACCCAGACGGGAAATGCCATTCTCTCAGACACTGCATAAGGGGACAAACAAACAGTGTATGAGGCAGATCCCCAACGCAACCCAATGTGCAAGGACAAAGTCTTTTCTTGTAAGGAATTCCAGAACACATCACCAGCAGGACCTTAGTGGGCAGTAAATCAAATCTCACAAGTGTCAAGGCCCTACATAAGCTGGGGTCATCTAAAATATCCAAATACAATTCAAAACCGGTAGAGTGTTTAAACTCCCTATACAGTGGGGCACATTTGAGAGCTGACATTTTCCCCAAATCCAGCTGGACTGCTTGCTCCATGAGTTGCTTATAAGCAATTCTTTTTCTACTGGGCAGAAGAATATTGCTTAGCATCTCCAAAGAGAGGCCTAAATCGTGAAGTAGATTCCTCACCTTATGGCACCAAGAGTGTGGTGAGGACCAAGTCCTTGCCTCAGCATAATAGCACAGGGGCAGTCTATTCTCTGACATGCCTTCCAGCTTGTTCCAATAATTTACTATCGCCCTGAGGATTTTAACTTTTATAGGTAAGACACCTGTTTCAAGCCGCAATAAACAAGTCGGGACGCTCTTGGGAACAGCAAGAAGGGATTTCAAAAACAAATTTTGAGAAAACTCAAGAACCTTGGCTGGGGTCATGCCCCAAATTTCGGCGCCATACAAGGCACATGGCCTAGACTTTACATTAAAGAGCTTCAATCCTGGTGCAATCAATCTGCCCCCATGGAGCCTCCAAAACCTCAGCAGGCCCAGCACTGCCTGCTGGAATTTGAGCTTGGGTGACTGGATGTGTCTCTGCCAGCTCTGATTATTGGCAAATCGTAAGCCCAGATAAGAATAAAGAGAAACCTGCTCAAGGGTGGACCTGTCTAGGAGCCACTTATACTGCCTGAGCCTCTGAGGGTACCTCCTCACTATCATGACCTTGGTCTTTTGATAGTTGATGGAAAGGCGCATATTTGTGCAGAATTGCCCAATAATCATCAGCATTCTCCTCAAACCCAAGCTAGAGGGTGAGAAGAAAGCCATGTCATCAGCGTACAACAAAATTNGCGGAACCGCGGAATGAAACCGCGGAATGAAAGCCTCTGCCATGCCATTCCACTAATTGCGGAAACACTGTTTCCGCCGGAAATAGCTACCGCTGCGATATTCCGCTACAGCCCTACTCCTCAAACCCAAGCTAGAGGGTGAGAAGAAAGCCATGTTATCAGCGTACAACAAAATTGCAAGGGGCCACCCCTGGACTCTTGCAGGCAAACAATAGTCCCAAGTGACTGCAGCAACTATCACATTAACGTAGAAATTGAATTAAAAAGGGACTACCACACAGCCTTGGTTCACCCCATTAGAGTCAGGAACCTGGCTGGTAGGTTGGCCATTATTACCGACGCAGACCCTCAAAGCGGAGTTGGTGTACAATAAGTGCACTAAACTTAAAAATCTCCGGTCCATGTTGGTTCTGAATAGTTTGTCCCAAAGAATGTTTTGATATAGAAGATCAAAGGCCGAGCGTAAATCCAGGAAGGCCAGATATAGACTACCCTTCCTGACGTTCGCATATTTCTCCATGAGATGGTTTAACATATGCTTGTTTTCTTCTGGGGTGTGGCAACAAATGGTTAGTAGAAATCATGAACATATGCATCAAATAACAGAAAAAAATTATTGTTCAGGAACTGAAAAGGCAGGAAATTGATGTATATCTTTAGATATTCAAAATACAACTGCTATTAACATCAGTCTAGTTAAGTTTTTAAACCTATTCTCAGGAATGAACAAAGTAAATATTTAAAATACCAGACAGTTCCAATCTGAATGCAGATTTTAACTTGCAGAACCGTGAACATAAACAAATCCAGATTGAACAGTAGCTGAAATTGTTGTCAGATTCTAGTTTTTGTTATATATTGCTGCTGACAATTTTTCCCTGGCTCAAACGACCAGATTTTATTGTCTTTATAAGTCTGGTTCACTAAAATAAACATTTCCCCAGCCAAGAAATAATTTTCTTTTTAAAGCTTCATCTGAAACTTCCAGCATTAGTGGCAGAAATCTCAGAACATTTGTGGTGTACTCAGCAAGATGTCTTATTTATCAGATCTATAGGAGACGTTTATTGCTTCATACACCATGGACTCTTCTGGGACTCTTAACTGAAATATATATCATTAAATCACCTTCAGCCAATTGCTACATTCACAACTGTGGGGTATTTGCCAAAAGCACAGACATAGGTTGAATGTAATCTCCTATTATTGTGTTTGACTTAATGTTTTCAACTAACATGTATAAAAACAACCCACAGGTTATAAATATGGGGCTTTAAATGAACTGTTCAGAATCCTAGTACAATCTTTTTAAAATGTTATTTAAATTTATGTAAACAGAGTGCATTTCTTAAATATGCAAAATAAAATGAAGTCTTTTTGTAGGCAATATTTATGGCTGTTGTAAACTGACAAACCAATTGGCAAACACCCTGTTCATTCTACAATACATTTTTGTGATGTAGTCTACACATAATTGAATTTGCCATGAGATAAACTCCCAAGTTAAAAACTTTGGCTAACTTAAGGTACAAGGCACATTTTAGGGTAATGTACAGCAACAGGGCGACTACACAAATACAGTATGGCAGGCACTCTGAACTCCTTCACAAATCCTGTTCCAACTGCCTGACCCATGTGGGGGGGCATATCTTCAATCTGATCTTTTGCTCTGGCCTTGAGGTGAGTGATCCATTAGTGGGGAATGTGAGGGTCATGCCCTTGTCATGGATGGATCATTATCTCCTACAGGCCAGCCTCTCAGCGCACCTCCTCCAGAAGGGGAGTGGACCAGTTAGGTTGTTCCGCCCTCGGAGGCTGATGGAACTGCAGCAGTTTCAGGAGGCTCTGAGGGAGTTAACCTTAGACCCGGATGGCCACTCTGTCAATGAGCTGGTCCAGCATTGGAACATCTTGCTGGGGGAGGCAATTGATAGGGTGACTCCGAGACGTCTACTCCCTCCGTCTCATCACCACAGGGCCCCTTTGTTTACTGAGGGGCTGCAGTGTATGAAACAGGCAGGTAGGAGACTAGAACAACTCTGGTGTCAGACTCACTCTGAATCTGACCGACTTCTCCATAGGACCCACTTGTGGTCCTATGTTGAGGCTGTGAGGACAGCAAAGAA
Organism: Sphenodon punctatus; assembly: GCA_003113815.1. NCBI lineage: Eukaryota > Metazoa > Chordata > Lepidosauria > Sphenodontia > Sphenodontidae > Sphenodon > Sphenodon punctatus. The sequence continues at coordinate 1,418,183 of QEPC01001365.1, forward strand.
GGAGTTCTTTGATGCCCTCAGAGCAAAGTCATGTCCAGTGGAGCTGTTCTGGGTGGTGTGGGGGCTGGTCAGTCCGGCCTCCCTCCACCTGGATGAGGACTTGTCTCAGGCCCGGTGTGCGGAGTTTGCCACCTACTTTGCAGACAAGATTGCTCAGATCCAGAGTAACTTTGACACCAGATTGAAAGCAGTAGACGAGGGGCACAAGGTTATGGAGGTACCGTCTGATCGATCTTTCTGGGATGAGTTTCAGGAAGTGACACCAGCTGATGCAGTGAATGTCCTGGGGTCTGTTAGAGCCACTAGTTGTGAATTAGTCCATGCCCGTCCTGGCTGGTGAAAGCCTCCAGGGAGACTTTGGGGACAGTGCTGGTGAGGGTAGTGAATGCGTCCCTTCAGCAGGGGAGATTGTCACCCATTCTCAAGGAGGTTGTGGTGCGCCCCCTGCTAAAGAAGCCATTCTTGTATGTGGATGCACTCACCAGTTACCGACTCATCTCTAATCTACCTTTTTAGGGAAGGTTATTTAACAGGAAGTGGCACTGCAGTTCCAAGCGTATTTGGATAGTGTTGGTTTCCTTGACCCTTTTCAGTCTGGGTTCTGCCCCAGCTATGGTATTGAGACAGCGTTGGTGGCCTTGGTGTACAATCTCCACTAGGAGATGGATGCAGGATGTTCAACATTTCTGATCCTGCTAAATCTCTCAGCCTTGTTTGACACTGTGGACTATGAGCTGTTGCTGAGACGACTGCGAGACCTGGGGGTCTGGATGGGACTGTCCTTGGGTGGTTCTGCTCATTCCTTTTGGGGAGAAGCCAGCGGGTGGTGCTGGGGGCTGAAACATCAAGCCCCCAGGCCTTGACCTGTGGCGTTCCACAGGGTTCGATTTTGCCTCTGCTATTATTCAATGTGTATATGCAGCCCTTGGGGGAGATCGTGAGAGGGTTCGGGGTGCGATGTCACCAATATGCTGATGATACTCAGCTGAACCTCTTGTTTTCAACCAACCCAGGTCCTGCTGTCTCATTACTTTCCCCATGTTTGGAGGTCGTGGCTGATTGGATCTGGCAGAGCAGACTGAAGCTTAATCCTGATGAGATGGAGATGATGGTGGTGGGAAGGGCGAGGGAGGTACTGGCTCCCCTTGTGGGGGGGGGTCCGTCCTCCCGTAGCCCAACAGGTTCAGAGTCTGGGGGTCGTGTTGGACTCAGGTCTCCTTCTGGATCGGCAGGTGGAGATGGTGGCTAAGGTCGCCTTCCGCCAGCTGTATCTGGTACGGAGGCTGTGTCCTTACATTTCCAGGCCCGACCTGGCCACTCTCATTCATTCCTTCATCACCTCGAGGCTAGACTACTGCAATGTGCTTTACGTGGGGCTTCCCTTGTTTCTAGTTCGGAGGCTGCAGCTGGTGCAGAATGCGGCAGCCCATCTCCTTATGGGGACAGGGCAGCGGGAACACATAACACCTGTGCTCTGTGCTCTGCACAGGCTGCCTATAGCGTACCAAGCCAGATTCAAGGTGTTAGTGTTGATCTATAAAGCCCTGTACGGTCTGGGTCCCTCATACCTCGGGGACCACCTCACCCTCCGTGCCTCAGAACGATCCCTTCGGTCCACCATGGGCACCTTTCTGGAGGTCCCACATGTAAAACGGGGGGCCACAATGGAGAGCGCATTCTTGGTGGCCAGACCGCGGCTTTGGAACTCCCTCCCGGAGGAAGCCTGCCTGGCCCCGTATCTGTTGGCTTTCATCGAGCATGTAAGACCTGACTGTTCACCCAGGCCTTCAGAGGGGAGGGTGGGGTAGTTGGGGGGGGATATGGGATTTTAAAGATATTTTTAAATTTGTTGATGGAGTTTTGTATTTTTAAATTGTTTTTATATGGAATTTTATAATTGTATGTTTTGATGTTGTAAGCCACCCCGAGATGCCGTAGACATGAGGGGGTGGCTAATAAATAAATAAATAAATAATGCAGCCCTTGCTGGCATCCTTCATGTGTGGGACATGTTGTATGATGGGAATTTGCAAGGCAAGGCAGCAAACAACACAGTTCTGTCACCATTGCTCAGCATAGGTTTGTGTGCCTTCAAACCCACTCCCACAACCACCACAGATTGCATTCTGATTGCATTCTGTCCAACTTCTGTTGGACTTCACACATCTGTTGGATGTGTGAAGGAATTCCAAGCAGCGCAGGGGCGGGGCCATGTGGATATACGTCTGTGCATTGCCTCTCCCTGACCCAGGCATATCACTCTTGTTTGGCACCTGGGCCAAATCCTGCCCAGAATGAGGATCTCAATCCAGGTAGGATTGAAGCATGATGGTAGTCAGTGCCATCACATATGAAAACACCCCTGGATGACTGCCATAAAAGAATTGGAACAAGCCAATGTTTAATTAAATTGACCAAATGTTGACAAATCAGTGTAATGATTTATAAACCCTTGAAGGTGAACTTTCCCCCAGTTTCTAGAGGATACACAATAGCAACAGCCTAGAAGATCTTCAATATTTTTTATTTTACATGACTTAACATAATTTCTAGATGTATGGGATTCTCAAAACAGTCAATTGTTAAAAGCAAAGAAGGGAAGATTTACTGGATTACATAACCAAAGTAAAACACTGAATAGATAGAAGGAAAAAAGATAACAATTTGAAATGTGGAGGAAATTATCCTGTACTGTGATACCCTAGGCACTGCATATACCTGGGAGACTTGCAGAACATAAAGTAATAAGGCCATATTTAACAGACACAGAAAAGCAGTAAACTTCATAAAGTGCCAGTGCAGCAAGATTTGTTGAAACTACCTCCATTACATCGGTTTTTATTTCAAGTTGACTAAGGGGTTTCTAAGAGGGAATACACCTGCCTACAGTACATGAATGTGGAAGCACTCAGGTGGGAAAGGAGATATTTAGGGTTATACAAGAGAGTAACTTGAATAACAGCCTGAAATTAGTACATGGAAAATGTTTTGTCTTCTTTTGGGGCTAGCCTTGCAGGCAACATGGGCTAGGGGAAAGATGGCTCAGTCTTCTCTTCAAAGCCATTTTTAAACAAGATGCTCCCATCATGTCCAGTCCACCCAGTGGACATGAGTGGGATCATCCCGTTTGAATGTGGAGGTGTGGAGGTGCACGCTCCCGCAACCCACACACCTCTCCCCATCTCCACCCACCTCCATCCACCCACCCACCCACAATGCACGGAGCAACTGGAGAAATGGTGAGTTGTTCCATGCACGGAGGTGGGTGGAGATGGGTAGGCACCCATCTGCTCCCTCTTCCCATGCATGGCTCCCGCAGCAGCACTCCACCCGCCACACATGAAACGCACCCCCTCCCCGCACTGGTGGTCTTTTTAAAAACGGCCAAAAAATTTGCTTCCCTCCACCACCCTGCAGACTCTGCTAGGAAGCAATTAATATGTTTATTTATTTCTTTATTTTAAAAAAAATTGATATGTTGCCCTTTCCCGGAGGCTGAGAGCAGCTCACAAATCATAAAAATATTAAAAACAAATAGAAACAAATCCCTAAAAAAAAAACCAACCCTCACACAACCACCACCACCCAATACTATCTCCCCACCCCATACTCAACCTCTCATAGCCCAAACACAAAACCACCCCAGTCTCCTATCACTGCCAAATGCCTTTCGACACAAAAAGATCTTACACTACCTCCAGAAGACGCTCACACTCAGGCTCAAATGAACCGCGAGGTGAGGGAGTTCCAAAGCAACTTAAAACACCTCCCTTCGAGGCTAAAAGACAGAACCCAGAGGGAAGCTGCTACTACTAATTTCTGTAGCACTACTTGCTGTACAGAGTGCTTTACAGTCACAGATTTTTAGAGACAGGTCTCTGCCCAAGTGGTTTGTAATCTAGGATGGACAAAGGTGAGGGAAAGATGGCCAGACAAATATTCCCATTTTACAGACAAGGAACTGAGACTTGCCCAACCCTTCCCGATGAGCTCATGGCTAGGGTGGGATTCAAACCGTGGATTTTCAGGTCCAAGTCTAGCACCTTATCCATTAGACCACATTGACTCTCAGCTGATTACAGGGGCATGGAAGGACAGGCAGTTTTTTGCCACTGAAGTTGACTTAAACAAGTTGGTTTGACATGAGGGTTCCACAGGCATGAGAATGAAGCAGGACATACTTTCGTGCATACCCAAGGGAGCTCAGCTTTACTGTCTTCCAGTATCTGAGCCCTGTAGGGCAGCTAAAATCCCAATGTTCTGCTAATGCCTTTGTAGAATCAGAATAAGCAAGCAGCATTCACTGAGGCATCACTTCATCATATATTGTCTCCACGTGTGTAAACATATTAATATTTGTAGTAAAATAGCAAACTGTCTATTGCATTTCACTGTAATATGAAGTACCTACAACACTTGCCTTCCTCTAGAATGTTTGTCAGATTCTGGCTACAGAGCTGTATGGGTCAAATACAGTGTTACCAGTCATAATGATATCATATACAAATCCATGCCCATGTTGAGATGAACAATGTCATTCTGAATGTGTAGCTGCACAAACCGACATTTACGCCACTGTGTATATTTGCTGCTGCCAGATAATCTCCTCCCGCCAGCTGTTTCTCAGGTGATATCTCTTCTGGTGCAACACACACCCAGTTGCGGGAAAGAGAAGACAGCTTCAGACAGGCATCCCCAGAATAGAAACGATTGGAAGTGTATGGTCAAAGCTTCAATCCAAAGAGAACTCAGCTGTGAAATTCCCTCAGCAGTCCCTTCCCCTCACCTCCCTTTTCTCCCACTCCTGTTAGTCCTTCAGTCCCTTCCCACTCCTGTTTGTTGTTCTTTCTTCCACCCTGCTACCATCCTCACCCACAGTCCTCTCTGCTTGCCGGAAACAACATTGATCTAATGGTCTACGAAGCCCAGTGTCCTATCTCTAAAAGTGGCCATTCTCTGCCACATTGGAGATGTACCCAGTAGGTCACAATGTATCCATTCCATTCCCTGCCATTCCCTGCCATTCACTCCCAGCTCCTGATATTCAGAGGTTACATGCCCCAACCTTCATGGCTAATAGTTATGAATGGACCTATCCTCCGAGAACTTATTCAGTCCTTTTTTAAATGCAGCTACACTACTGACCTTCATCCCATCCACTGGCCACAAGTTCCACCTATTGCAAAGGAGTGCACACTTGTAGCAAACAAGTAGCAAGAGGCATTCTCACTCTGTGTACATGCTCTGAGCTATGAAGGGTGGAATAAGATCCTCATTTGGCTCATTTTACTGCTCCTGCTATGGCTCTGAGACCTGGCACCCCATAGCATTCTAACATGTTTGAACTGTGACATTTGCGCGGTGACCATCTAGACACCCACCCTTAAAATACACTTTCTGAATATTTGTGCAATGTAAACTTAATTACCAGCAGACGATGCATTCAAAAATGGCATAAGCCACACTAAATTCAATTATTTGTATATATGAGCGAGTACTTGAGGAAAGTATTTCATAGTTTTCTCTTAACTCTGTTGTATTTCCTGGCCCAGACACATATTTGATTCTCTTTTTCAATCTGTGAGAAATATCTTCTTACTTGTTCACCTTTTTGCATGCTGCTCCCAAGTGTGGGAAAGATTTGCAAACCTCTACTTTGACCTCCTCAGAATCCTTCACTGAGTGTCATCTGACTCACCATTTCCGAAATCCCAACACAACATTATAAGATGTTTATGACTAGCCAGATAGTAAACTACAACCATATAGATTGCTTGTCTTATTCTACCTCATTTAGCACTTTCCCACAATAATTTGTACAAACTTTTTTATAGAGGCACAGTAGCACCTGTATTAGGGTGTTTTCAGATGTTATGGGCGGGCGGTTCACCACAGTGAATCCCCAGTGGGGGCAAACATAACAACCACGCCCCAGGGTGAATAAAAACCCCAAACAGACATGACGGGACCGGGACCACGGCTGGGAAGCGGGCCAACTCATCATGGACTGGGGCAGTGCAACAGACGTGATGCCGATCCCCAGCCATGGTCAAAACTCCCAGAAGACACCGGGCAGGGGAGGGACACAGACATGGCCGCCTGTGGGCAAACGAAGCCAAAAGGCACACAAGGGAACGCCCACACAAGGGAAACGGGAAGGGAGGGGGGAAGAGGGAGAACAGGCTGATAGCACCCCATGAAGCAGGCGGAATCACACCACGGTGGAGACATCAGGGCGGGAGCAGGCAGCGGGGACCGGGCCCCCCCCCGGATCGGGGGGGGAGCCTACATGGGGGCATGACACCGGGGGGGCCGGGAGGAGCAGTAGGAGTCACAGGCTGCCACTGGGGGCCACCGCGGGCCCAGGGCCAGGGTGCCCTGCCCGGTGAACCAGGTGGGGCCAATGCAGCAAGCCCCAGCGGTACCCCTGCATGGACATGTGGTGCGCGATCAGGTAGTACGCCTCGAAGGGATCATGCATGGTGAGAGCCAGCTGGACATCCATATGGGACCACACCCCCAAGAGGGCCGACATCTCTGCCACGGAAGGCTCCGGCACACAGCAGGCAACAGAAGGGGGCCAAGGAAGATGTCCCAGCTCCAGCAGCCGATGGTACACCGCCCCACAGGTGCGCTGGTACCCATGCGCCCCGTGAACACAGGAAAAGTAGGACACGGCCAAGGCAGGGCCACCCTCAGCAAGGCACTCCGTGTAGGTACCCAGGCTGCACACCACCAGCACAGACACGGTCTCTGACCCAGTCCAGGGCACATGGGAGCACCGCTTGTCCGGGATGCGCCCCTCAGGGAAACGAACAAGCCCCAGGGCCTCCGTATTCAGCTGGCAATCCCAAGCACTCACCTCATAGCCGAAGTAATGGAGTGCAGAGCTCAGGCTCTCAAAGGCACCTGCATGGCTGCCCAGGGTGCCCAGGAGCAGCTGCATGGCCGGGGTATGCCACAGGCCGCAAAGAGACATGGTCTCATGGAAGGCCCAGATATGGGGGGCCCTGTGGGGGCCGGGGAGCGGGAGCCCCGTGGATGGGAAGCCAGCCATGGTCTGGCATGACAGGGAGAATAACACAGAGCCCTGGGGGCACCCACACCCTCCAGGGCCAGGAGGGGCTCCGAGGGGCCCCGAGTACAGGGAATGCGGCCATGGACCACAACACTGTAGCACAACAGAGCGAGGCATGGGGTGCAGACCCGGCACAGCTGCACAACACAACAGCGAGCACACAGGCCGCCTAATCACTCCTTCAAGGCCATCCTGTAGCAAACAGCGGGGCGAGGGGGGCCGGGGTGGCGGTGGAGAAGGCTGATGGAATGCAGCTGTCCTGGGAGCGCTCAGACCCATGCGCACGTGCAGGGGCAAGGCTCCCGCCTGCCACTGCGCCCAATGGCACACCCACATGCCCCGCCCCCCAGGGGGGCCATGACCACCCAGGGGCCCACCCCCCTGATAGCCCTGCCAGCAGAGGCCCTGTATAAGAGTTCCTGCCCCCCCGGGGCCCCACTACCATGGAGTGTGACAGGGCACCTGGCTATTGGATGTTCCTTGCGCTCGCAGCCGAGTGGTTCCATGACCACACCGAGCAGCTGTGCCTCCTGACTGTGGAGGTGCACCTGGCCGCCCGGTTGCAGTTTGCCCTGGCCCAGATGGCCGCCAGGGGCCTTCGGGGCCACCACGGGCGGAGGCGAGCCCGTGCGCGGCTCAGGGCTCAGCGCATCTCCGGGGAGGATTGGCAGGCTGCCAGCTGGAGCCTGACCAGGCCCGCAGCGCTCCGTCGGGCTACGAGGTGCCTCCTCTGGGCAAGGGAGACCATGCGCCAGGCTGCCCTGCTCACTATGCCCATAGCCAGACTACTATGGGTCGCAGAGCACCCACAGGCATGGTGGGCCAGGGCCCTGGCCCACTGGGGAGAGCCCGAGTGGAGGGCCCACTTCCAGATGAGCAAGGCCACCCTGCTCCGCCTAGCGGAGCTCCTGACACCCTGGCTGGAGCGGCAGCACACCTCCATGCAGGACCCCATCCCCATGGTCCAGCGGGTGGCCATTGGGGTCTGGGCACTCGCTACGCCCAACTCTTGTCGGTCAGTGTCCCAGCACTTTGGGGTGGGGCTCAGCAGTGTCGCCTGCATCCTGTGGGATGTGTGCAAGGCGGTGGAGGGCATGCTCCTGGACAGAACGATCCAGCTCATGGACCAGGGCGCCGTGATGGCGGGCTTCGCGGCCGGAGGCTTCCCCAACTGCCTGGGAGCCGTGGACGGCACCCACATCGAGTTCCTCCACCCGGCTTCCGGGGAGGCCCTGGAGTATGTGAACTGGCACGGTTACTACTCCCTGCACCTGGATGGGGTGGTGGATCACCGGGGCCATCGACATCTACACGGGCAACTCCAGGTGCAGTCACGATGCCAGGATCATGACCATCTCCCCCTTCTATGCCCGGATGTTCTGGGGGACTTTGCGGACATGGGCATGAGGTGGATCGAGGGGGTCCCGATGCCCCCCTGTATTCT
>QEPC01001365.1:1431662-1446013 GCA_003113815.1 Sphenodon punctatus
CATGTCTGTGTCCCGCCCCTGCCCGGTGCCTTGTGGGGGTTTAGCGCCCGTCGGGGGTTCGGCTGCACGTCTGTTGTGCTGCCACGGCCCGCGATGGTGCGGCCCGGTTCCGGCCTGTGGTCCCATTTCCGGCACGTCTGTTTGGGTCGTTTTCCCACCCCCGGCCGTGGTTGCGCTCTTCGCCCCCCCATGTGGTTCGCTGTGGTGAACCGGCCACCCGTAACGTCTGAAAATACCCTAAAGGGAACAAAGTCTTATGTCACGAAAGCATTATTTGATCATTTTATTCAAGTTGATCTGTCTGCACGTCAGCAGCGCAGCCTGCCATTAACTATGATCAGCTGCAGCAGCTGGGCTGTGATTGGTATGACTTCGGGATTTCTGCGGGCTGCGAGGGGGTCAGGTGGCAGTTGGGGGATTCTTCAGTGGCTGCCAGAGCAGAGACTCTGCTTCCCTCCTTCCAGTGGCAGCTAATTAGGAGACTAAGATACTCCACCCCCATCCCACCCCTGGCCCACCTTCTGGCTCCTTCCGAAGGCTGGATTCAGAGCAACTCCTGCTGGCTGCTACATCCTCTGGCCGTTTGGCAACATGAGGTCATATGGTGTGTGCCCAGCAGCACTGCCCACCATGTGTACCATCACCATGTTTATTTTCCAGCTAGCTGCCCTGCCCACCTGCCGAGGAGTATGAGGAGGGAAACCCCTGCTTCACATCATGCTGGTGCTGCCTCTTCCCCAGCACCTGCTGCCTGCCTTGAAATTTCAGTATGCTGTCTGGGGATTTTTGGGGGGGTAACAAGGGGCTGGGGCCAGGCATGGGGGCATCTCAGGAGAGGGTTTGGGGGAAGGGGCTGCTGGTGCATCTGGGGAGAAGTCTGGGGGGAGGGGCTGCTGGGGGCATCTGGGGAGAAAGTTTAGGGCAAGGGGGCATCTAGGGAGAAGGTTTGTGGGAAAGGGGATGCTGAGGGTATCTGGGGGATGGTTTGGGGGAAGGGGCATCTGGGGAAAAGGTTGGGAGAGGAGTTTCTGGAGGCATCTGGAGAGAAGGTTTAGGGGAAGGAGGCATCTGGAGAGAAGGTTTAGGGGAAGGAGGCATCTGGGGAGAAGGTTTGGGGGAAGGGACAACTGGGGGCATCTGGGGGAGGGTTTGGGGGAAGGGGCATCTGTGGAAGGGTTTAGGGAAGGGGCTACAGGGGGAAAGTTTGGGGGAATGGCATCGGGGAAAAGGGGCTGCTGGGAGGAAGGGGCTCCTGGATGTATCTGGAGGAGGGTTTGTAAGAAGGGGCTTTGGTGCATATTGTACTGATGAGTTTTAAATAACAGCAATTCTCTAATTGTAAAAGGGAAGGCAGAGCCAAAGGAAAGTGGGCTGGGCCGAGCCACCCCTTCCCCTCCCCATTTCTTTTTCACCCTGGGCCCAGCAATTTCTAGAGTTGGCCCTAGCACAGTAAGTCCCCTGCCACCAGGGGAAGAGAGACTCGCTAGGTGTATTTAGGTACCATAAGTAAAATGATCAAATTCACCCAGTTAGGGATAGCTTGGCTTTTGGGGAAATCATGACCCTCCACTCTATTACATTAGAGTCCCTTGCTTGCAAACTATGACTACTACTACTACTTATAATTTATGTAGCACTACTAGGCATATGCAGTGCTTTACAAATGGCAGCTTTTTGGAGACAGTTCCCTGCCCAGTGGGCTTACAATATGGTCTGATTACCTCAATAGGAAGCTCACCCCAGCTTCTTTTTCTGCAGGATTGCCAGACCCAGATGTTTTTTTGTTTTTTTTAAATGACAAGTCAGGCCTTAGAAATACTGAGACTTTTTTTTACAAATAAATAAATTATGTGTTGTGTTTTTTTTGTTGTTGTTTTTAAAAAAATATTTTTGACTGTGAAACTTTAGAGTAGTAGTTCAAGAATTTTGGGTGCATGACCACATTTTCAGATTTAAATAGAATTCTATGGCCCATAAAAGTAACACATTCAAAGTATATCCAATATCAATTGGAATCACACAGCTTTCTGTAGATTATGTGATCACTTCCCATCCTTAGGATTCTAATCTACAGAATAGGAACCCCTGCTTTAGAGCATGTGCTGAAGGCATAACTGCTAGGCATGGGTGAACGTGGTTTGGAAGTTCAGAGTTCGAACTGATCTCGACCAATTCAGTCCACCGAACCAAACGTCCGAACCGAACTTGATTTTCGAACTGAACCAAACCGAATTTCCGAACTTGGTTCTGTTCGCCCATCCCTATAAGATAATATTCCATTTAGTACAATGGGGTTTGTAGTACAATGGGCTCTACCTCATTCAAGTCCCCACAGCTGACAGGCACTGGGAAAATAAGGAGACTGCATGGCCTGGGTCGATGGAAAAGGAGAGGTAGAACTGAGTGTCATCAGCATACTGATGACACTGCATGCCCTGAAACCCCCTCACGATCTCCCCTAACAGCTGCATACAGATGTTAAACAAGAGGAGGGACAGAATGGCACCCTTCAGGACTCTACTGGACCCCTGAAGTCCTGGGGGGATGATGTACACTGACTCCCCCAAGACCACCTGGTGAGTTCTCCAGGCCAGGAATGAACAAAACCAGTCCAAGACCATTCCACTAATTCTGGCATGGTCTCGCAGGCGAGTCACCAACACCTCATGATCGACTGTGTCGAATGCAGCCGAAAGGTCTAGCAGGACCAGTAAGGTCTGACGACCCTGGTCCAATGCAAAACGGAGATTGTCAACCGAGGCCACCAATGTCACTGTACCATACCCAGGCCGAAACCCAGACTGGGAGGGATCAAGAAAACCGGTGCGGTCCAGATGTTCCTGGAGCTGCTGTGGCACAGCCCATTCAATAATCTTCCCTAAAAGGGAAGGTTAGAGACTGGCTGATAACTGGAAGGAACATCAGTGTCAAGAGATGGTTTCTTGATCAGGGGTCTAAGCACAGCCCCCTTTAGGCAGTCAGGCACCCTGCCCTCCCGAAGGAAGGCACTAACCACCCCAGCCAGCAACTGCCGTAACGTCTCCTGGCTAGCTTTCACCAGCCAGGATGGGTATGGATCTTGCTCACAAGTAGTGACACGAACAGATCCCAACAAGGACTCCACATAGGCAGGCTTCACCATCTGAAACTGATCCCACAAAACAGGACAGGACGGGGCATCCATAGCCCCAAGATGATCTTCTGCAATAACTGCAGAACCGAAATCATGGCTAATGCGAGCGATCTTATCTACAAAGTACTCGATAAACCAGTCACAGCAGTCACTGGATTGCTCCAGGTCCAAGTGGAGGCAGGCAGGACTGGCCAAGCCGTTCACCACTCGGAAAAGTTCTGCTGGACGTGACTTTGCAGATGCAATAAGGGCAGCAAAGGACTGCTTCTTTGCTGCCTGCACCACCACAGCATAGGCCTTTAAACTGCTCTTATGCTGTGATCAATCATACTGGTCACTAGTCTGGCGCCACCATCACTCTAACTGCCTGCTCTCCTGTTTCAAACACCGCAGACCCTCAGTAAACCAAGGAGACCTGAGGGAGACTCGGGAGAGCAGCGGATGCCTGGGAGTCACTCTGTCAATGGTCTCAGACAACAAGGTGTTCCAGAAGGACACAAGATCATCAACAGATCGGGTGTCAAGGTCCAGGGGAAACTCCCCCAGACCATTCCGGAACCAATCCGGTTCCATAAGTCTCGGGGGCTGGACCGATGTAGTAGGTCCTGCACTCTGTCAGGGACTAACATGCGCCAGGATGCATGCCGTAAGAAGGTAATGAATGGTCAGACCATGACAAAGGCTCTATCCCCCTGACTTCTACTAACTGACCCCCCCGCCCCAAGGCCAGTGCAGAAAACCAAATCCAGTGTATTTCCCTCCTAATGTGTGGGGTCACAGATGATTTGGGACAGGCCCATGGTTGTCATGGAGGCGATGAACTCATGCCACACTCCTCCAAGATCAGTTTCAATGTGGATATTAAAGTCCCCCAGTACCACTAATCTAGGGGTCTGGAGGATCACATCTGACACCAGATCAGCAAGAGCATGTAGGGATGCCGCTGGGCAGTTGGGTGCATGGTACACCAGCAGCACCCCTAATCTGTCCCTGGCCAAATCCAACACAAGATACAGGCGCTCAACACCTGGTAAAGTGTGCACCGGATATCTCCTAAAAGACAATGTATCCTTGATAACAATGGCTACACCCCCACCCCCACCCCCCGTCCCTCCAGCCGAGGCGGCAGCTGAAGAAGCAGCCGAAGCGGCAGATCTGTGGCAGCTGAAGCGGCAAGGGCGGCAGTTGGAGCAATGGTGGTGCTGTTCTTGTGCTGAAACTGATAGATTGGAATATAGAGCTAGTTTAAGAGCTTATTTTATGGCTGTGCGGACAGCGAAGTAGTAGTTCTTTGCTGCCCTCCATAGCATCTGCAACGTCTCCGCAAGCAGAGCTTTTCCAGGTGGTGAGGCGAATGGTCGGTCCAGCCTCCCTCTGCTTGGAGCTGGAGTTTTCCAGTGCCTGCTGTGACATGTTTCTTGATTACTTCACAGATAAAATTGCTTGTATTCACCACGATTTTGACCCTGAACTTATTACAATGGAAGAAACAGAGTCTGTGGAAGCCCCATACTGTCTGTTTTTGTGGGCTTGTTGATGATGGCCTCAGTTTTCCCTAAAATGGGTACAACCCCCCCTCTGCTGTATGACCAAGGGCCAACAAACTTGGACCTGGAGGGCTTGAAAGGACAGCCCCCAGACATGGCCAAGGGCTGGAAAATGTGGGGGAAAGGGCTTGAGAGCATAGCCCCCCATTATGAGCAAGAGGGGGACTTGTAAGACAGAGTAAAGATCAGGCCCAGCCACCATGGAACCCAGCAGAAAGTAGGTCGTTCATGTGAAATACCAGCCTGAACCTGGGGAAAGAGAGAAAAAAGGGAAATTCCTAGAGTAAAGTATGGGGCCATTAAGAGGCATTCTTCCTATTCAGTAGAGCACCGATGACTGGAACTTGGAGCAGCAACCCCCACTCAGGAATAAAGAAATCCAGGGGCTCCCTTTGTGTCCCAGGAAGCAGATCGTTAGCCCTCTCCTCCTCTCCTTAACGACCCTCCAGCCACTGTTGTTTACTCTTTCCCCTGTGTCAAAGATATCTTATGCATCTTGGATGGCCCTTTTTGTGATGGAAGTGGAAGTTGGATTTCTCCCCTCGTTAGCTCATTGTGTACCCTAAACAACCCATCGTAGCCTCCCCAAATCCTTTGTTCAGTACCCTATAACTGCTCCTGGTTTTCGGCTAATGGATCCCCCAGACTTCGGCCTCCCCCCCCTTTTGGACCCCAACATCGCTGGATCCTGGGCTGCTGATCCTGCTCAATCAGCTAGGAGAGGTAAACTATAGGTCCAGTCTCTTGCTTTTTCGTCCCCTCTGCAGAGCCTAACCACCACCCCCTTGTTCTTCTGAGCACTTTCACTTTCCCAGCCGCAGTCTGTGTTTTCTTTGTACCCCTGTACTCCGGGGAACCCCAGCTTAAGGCCCTTAAGTCATTCCCCCCTGAAGTTAAGAAATGGTAGATATTGGGTGGCTCTGTTCCCAGTAGCTACGAGGGGGAGGGGTTTCCTATACTTTCTTTGTAGCCTTTGTTTGTCTTTGTAGCCTCTGTTTGTACCCCTGTACGCCGGGGATCCCCAGCTTAATGCCCTTGAGTCATTCCCCCCTGAAGTTAAGGAACGGTAGATATTGGGTGGCTCTGTCCCCAGTAGCTACGAGGGGGAGGGGTTTCCTATACTTTCCCAGCCGCAGTCTGTGTTTTCAAGCTTACTTTCCCTTCCCTCACATTTGTTTGCATTTTTTTCCTTCATGTTCCATCAGCCAGGCCTGGACTGTGTTGTAGTATTAGCCTGTATGTGTTTCTGTACCTTATTTGTGTTCTTTCTCTTTTATTGTATAACCCAATAAACCTTGTTTAGTTTTATTGAAGCATTTGTGTCTTTTTCTTTCTATTTGGGGAGGGTACATAAAACTGCCTGTAGCACGTACTGTCCTCCGCTTGATCCCTTTGAACACGGGGACCCCCCTCCCCAATTTTGACTAAACTTGGCTAATTCTCCTAAATTTAAAGATAGAGCAGATATTGGGGAACCAACCCCCCAATAATCTCACGTGGCAGGGGGTCTTGTGTTAACAGGCTCACTCTCAGTGGGTATTGCATGCTGATGCGGTGGATGTTCTTGGGGCAGCCAGATCCACTTCTTGTGAACTAGACCTGTTCCCATTCTGGTTGGTTAAGAAACACTGGAGCCATTGCTGGCAGTGGTGGTCAATGCCTCTTTTAGGGAGGACAGAGTGCTGGGCCACCTTGAAGAGGTGGTGATGCAACATCTGCTCAAGAAACCATCACTTGATATTGTTTTCCTTGTCAGCTATCGGCCAGTCTCTAACCTTCCTTTTTAAGGAAGATTTTTGAATGGATGATGACTCAGCAGCTACAGGAGCATCTGGACCGCATCAGTTTTGTTGCTCCCTTGCAGCCCGATTTTTGGCAGGGCTATGTCACTGAGACTGCGCTTGTAACTTTGGTTGATGAACTTCACCATGAATTAGATCAGGGTTGATCGACCCTGCTGATTCTGTTAGATCTCTCGGCTGCATTTGATACCATTGACCATGAGATGTTAATGACTTTCTTGCATGACCATGGTGAGGTGGGAAGGACTGTTCTTGAATGGTTCCATTCCTTCCTGGCTGGAAGAACCCAGGGACAGCAAGTGGTGCTCGGGGAGTGTTCTTCATTCCCCAGAAACCTCTCATGTGAAGTCCTGCAAGGTTCCATTCCATCCCCTCTCCTGTTCAACGTGCATATGCAGCCACTGGGTGAGGACGTGAGGAGGTTTGGCATTCAGTGTTATCAATATGCTGACACCCAACTCTAACTCTCTCTTTCATTCAACCCAGACTTGGCAGTCTTGGTGCTTACTCAGTGTCTGATGGTTGTGGGAGACTGACTGGATGAGGGTGACACAACTGAGACTGAATCCTGACTAGCCAGAAGTGATACTAGTGGGGACAGTGGTAGGGGTGGTGTCTTCCATCATTGACGAGGTTTGCCTCCCACTGGTCCCTCAGGTTTGGAGTATAACAGTGCTCCTCAATTCCAAGCTTTGCCTGGATGTCCATGTGGGGACTGTGGTGAGGAGTGCATTCCACCAGCTACATCTGGTGCAGCGGCTTCAGCCTTATGTATTAAACTCTGACCTGGCCACTATTATCCCTGATTTCATCAGCTCAAGACTGGACTATTGTAACACGCTCTGTGTGGAGCTAACCATGGTAATGGTTCAGAAGCTGCAGCTAGTGCAGAATGCGGAGGCCCACCTCCTTTCAGGGATGGGTTGCCATGAGCACATTACACTAGTGCTCCGTTCTCTGCACTGGCTGCCTATAGTTTTCCGGGCCTGATTCATGGCGTTGGTGCTTACCCATAAAGGCCTGTACTGCCTGTGCCCTACCTATCTGCAGGACCGCCTCACTCCCTGGGATCTGGATTGACCCATTAGGTCAGCCAAGAGAGCCCTTTTGGAGGTCTCCCGGGTATATTGGGGGGGCAACTATGGAGAGGGTGTTCTCGGTGGCTGCACCAAGACTGTGGAGCCTCCTTCCAGCAGAGGCCTGGGTGGCCTGAGACCTCTCCTTTCTATGATATTGCATAATATGGCTGTTCTGCAAGGCTTTCTGAGAGAGTAGGGGTGTGAGGGTTAGGGTTTAAGAGTTTTTCCATATTTTTTTAACATCTTCTATTGGGATTATTATTTTGTATTTTGTTTTATGTATTGTTAGCCACCCTGCACTGCTTTGGCAGGAGGGGTGGGGAAAAAATTGTTTTGTAAATAAATAAATAAAATAAATAAATAAAGCTATCAATTAGCACCCATACAAGCCCTATTTGCTTCAATGAGGCTCTGCATGCTAAATGTTACTGTACATGAAGATCAGACTGCTCTATTGTGATTTAGGCATAGAGTATGTTCTGTTTTGTTTGGTTTTAATGAGCATCACATGTGATTTATTTTTTATCCAGAATGACCTGGAAAGCCAGGGTTCAAATTTGGCCCAAGCCATGAACTCTCTGGGTAGTCTTGGGCAAGTTAGTTGCCTCAGTTTCCCGTTGGTAATAAATGGGAATGTGTGGGTGTCTGTCTCTCCCTGTGTTCTCTTTACCCGTGTCCATCTTAGATTGTAAGCCTACTGGGCAAGGATGCTTTCTCTAGCAATTGTGTCAGGTACACTGCTGGTGTTTTATAATAATAATAATAATAATAATAATAATTAATTCTCCCATCCTAAATATTTGAGACACTACAGCGCAAGAGGTCTGTTTCCTAGAATATGGATAACAGCTTATGAGAAACTTCTTTTGCTAAGGAGGGTGAACAATCCCTTTTTGAAGGATGGGAGAAGAGAACACCAATTAACATTAAATAGCACGACTCTGCCTAATACCCTGATTCGTAATTTCAGCGGGTGCTCACAGACCACATGCAGCACTTGCTCAGCCGTATGACATCTTATTTCTTTTACTAAGATAAAGTTACATTTTCCTTTACAAGGTCAAGATTCTAGGGAGCTGTACTGATCAAACTGGTTTGGCATCAAGCACAAGAAACTATCATGCTGTGTTAAACTGCATTACTAACGTTCATACAATGTTCGTAATGTACTTGATGCACTGTACACTGCAGTCATCAAAGTTGTTCATGGTCATTAAAGCTATTTATGCTGTTTATTATTGCCAACTAAGGATGAATAAAAGCAAAATGACCTATAAAAGTGAACTCCTTTTTTTTTTTTTAAAGAGGAGGATATAAGCTAAACTTCTCTTTTGTAGCCCAATCAGTCATGTATAGGATTATGCCTTTCAGTACTTCTTTCAATCCAAATATCAATTCAAAGTATGTTCCAGAGTTTATTCCAACCCTTTTCTTTAAGAATAGATTCATGTTCTGTGTATGTGCTTATATCCTTCCCATGCCAAGGAAACGTTTATGTTAGTTACTCTTTTTTTTGCCTCAGATACAGTTAGGCTTAAAGAGAATACAAAAGGTATCTTTGAATTTGTTGTATTTGAATGTTTGACTGAAAGCAAACTTGTTTACATCAGCTTTTTTCAGTTTCCATAAGCAGTTATTTTGTAGAATCATAGATCTATAGAGTTGGAAATGTCTTCAAAGTTCATCTAGACCCACCCCTGGCTCCAAGCAGGACTTCCTCAGCTTACAGCATTGCAGAGACAGAGGTTTGTCCAGCCAGGTTTTGAAAACAGCCATTCTCTCCAAGGAGGGAGATTCCACAACCTCTCCCTGGGCAAATTAGTCTATTGTCCAACAATTCTTACAGTTAGGGAGTTTCTTTGACTGCTGCCAAAGCCACAGGGCTTTGTTTTCCCACATGACAAAAGTTGCCTCCCGAAGTTTCTTGCTAAGCAATTCAGGCGCATTTATACGTGTCGTAAAGTGCCCTTAGAAACAGGTGCACACACTAGACTCCATTACAAGTACAATCTGTATTACATCAGCATTCCAAGAAAAACATAGTCATCAACCCATGGCAGCAGATTCAAATTAGGCAACTGCCTAAGAAACTAGTCTGCAGATTTGCTTAAGCATATTCACCAGTGTGCTTCAATCCATCACAGGAAACTGTAATGGGAGGGAGGGGCTGGTCTTGGAGCAGTCTAGCAAGCATATAGTCTGCCTCAGCATTGAGCTTCACTGAGCATGTGTGGGGTGAAATGTTGGCTGCCTGAATGGCACACGCTGTGTTCAGGTTTTTTTATTTTATTTTTTGGGGGAGGTGGTGGTTTACAGATGCGTCTGGAGTCTCTCATACTGGGTTCCTATGGGCAGGGACCAGAGTTGACTGCGTTGCTACAATTTGCAGTGATTTTTGCAGAATCAGCCAGTCCTCGCAGTGCCATGCTGAAATTGCAGTGACACTGCAGTGAGGGCTGTCTGCAGGATCTTTAAATCCTGACTCAGGCATAAACTTGTTGCCTGACCCCAAACTAAAATTGCTGCTGCAGCTGCTGTCTTTCCGGGAGGTGTGACCATGACCCGAGGGTAAATAGGCCCCTGGGAGATGAATTGTGGGTGGGTGGGGTCTGAAGGCCCTATGTTTGGGTGAGTGAGGTCTGGGGTTTTAATATGAGGTGGGAATTCTGGGGTGCTGAAATTCCAGAGGATTTGAGTTGTGTTTGATTAGCAAAGTTGTGATTCTATGTCAAACCTGTTGCATAGTTGCTTCCCAGAATGCATAGTTACGCAAATCAAGTTAATTATGCAAATATTAATGCTCGCAGTGAATTTTCAGATTTTGGCTTCACTGGTTGCAGAATTTAGGATTTTTTGATGCAGTGAACTTGCGTCCCTACCTATGGGGGAATACAACCAATGAGAGTAATATTTGAGGAAATTCATCTTGCTCCTAGCCAATGGCAGAAGAGAATAGGGCTGCCAGGGATGGGACTTACTTTGTGTTTGCTGTAGGTGGCCATTAACATTAGCTCCTGCTCAGAGTTGCCATGTTGTAGACAGCCTGTTTGCTTGTTTGCTTGCTTTTCAGTGGGAAAGCTTGCTTGAAGAGAAATGGTACGGGACTCTTTGCTGCAACACAGCTTCAGAGGTGAGTCATTGGGTTTGTGGGTGGGTGCTTACAAGGGAAATAGGGACTGCAGGAGAGAGGAGAGTGTTGATGTGCACACTGCTTTGCCTCTCGCTAATGGGCATAGGGAAGGTGTTCAAAATGTACCCACAAACCGGGTGTTTTTAAAGTGCAATTTTGCTTCTTGATTCTCAGCTGCAGGAGATTTGAGGTCTGAACAATGATTTCTTAAAGGAGGCTGCAAGGCTATTTTCTGAGACCTGATAACAGTAGGATGTCTCTTGCTACTAAGGGGTATGGTCCCTCATGAAGGGGAAACATTATTTTGAAGTTTTCCCCCACCCCCACCCCCTGTATCTTTAATGCTAAATAGGGAACCTTTTGTGGTTTTGTAGAAGATTTTGTCTTCCTGCTCATTAAGTTAAGTCTAGTGGATGCTATGAGATAAAGCATTTAGGGATTTAAATTACTTTTAAAAAGAACGTGCAGATTTAGATGCTGTTACTGTATGTTGCTTTAATTTTTCTCTATTCTGTGTGGCTCTAATATTTGCTCATCCTTTGTGGCGCTAATATCTGCTCATCCGGGGGGCGGGTGCCCGTGGGCATGTGTGGGTGAAAGTTGTGCTTGGCTGAAACTCTGGTGTTGATGGGATTTTGTTCTTATCCAGTCTTAATTAGAACATATTAAATACATTGAGATGGTATTATTGGTTTTGATATTCAGTCGTTAGATTTTATATTTGGGTTGTCACGGGGGCTCAGAATCAGTTCACTCAGAGCTACTGGTTTTGCTTCTCCCTCTACGGTGCTCCTGTATCATGTAAGTGATTGGGAGTGGGATTGGGATTGGGAGTTGGGTGACTAGTAATTTGGTTTGGTTTGGGGGGTTCACACAGGAACCCTCCTTTATTTTGTTTATGCTTCTGATCACTTCGGAGAGTGGAGGTTTGAACAAGAGGATGGATGACACTAAGAGCCGAAATTGTTGGTTTAGGGATTATGGCTGAAATCAAAGTAGGTACTCTTAACGTTAGAGGGTTAACCTTCCCTTTCAAGTGTAAAAGGGTCTGGCAATGCCTTAGAAAGAACAAATTGGATGTCGTTGCTCTCCAAGGAACCCATCTAGTAAAACAGGATCAAATTTGCTTTCAAAATAAAGTCTATAATCAATTATATGTTTCCTTTGCCAACTGTAAAAAAGCTGGGGTGGTGGTGGGGTTTTCTAACTCTCTAAATTTTAAATGCACCAAACAATGGGATGATGACTCTGGAAGAATTTTGTTGATTTTAGGGTTGATTGGATCCTTTGAGATTAACTTTGTGCCTATTTATGCCCCCAAAAGAAATCAATTATCCTTTTTTCACAGGGTTGTTCCTCATATCCGTACAGAATCCATTGGTCAGATCATTTTACTGGGAGATTTTAATACTTTATTTTTTATTTATTTATTTTCTATATTTCTACCCCGCCCCTCCTAAAAACAGCTCGGGGTGGCTTCCAACAATAAAAAAATATATAAAATACATATAAAACAATTTAAAACATCAAAAATACAATATAAGGTATTAAAACAGGGCCCGGGAAAACATTAAACCAATAAATAGGGTAGGGGAGATAAAAACCACTAACCCACCCTCCCCCCCTCTCCAAAGGCCTGAGCAAACAACCAGGTTTTACAACTTTGCCGGAATGTCAACAGGCTTGGGGCCAGGCGAGCTTCCTCCAGAAGGGAGTTCCAAAGGCACAGCCCGGCCACCGACAATGCCCTCTCCATTGTGGCCCCCCGCTTAACGCAGGGGACCTCCAGGAAGGCACCCTTGGCAGACAAAAGGAGCTGCTCTGGGGTATGGAGGGCGAGGTGGTCCCTGAGGTATGAGGGGCCCAGACCATGAAGGGCCTTATAGATCAACTCCAAAACCTTGAACCTAGCTCGGCACGCTATTGGCAATTGGTGCAGAGTCCGGAGCACAGGTGTAATGTGCTCCCGACGACCCATCCCCGAAAGGAGATGGGACGCTGCATTCTGCACTAGCTGCAGCCTTCGAACCAGGAAGAAGGGTAGCCCCACGTAGAGCGCATTGCAGTAGTCCAGCCTTGAGGTGACGAAGGCATGGATGAGGGAGGCTAGGTCTGGGCCGGAGACATACGGACGCAGCCTCCACACCAGATGCAACTGGCGGAAAGCAGCCTTTGCGACTGCCTCCACCTGCCGCTCCAGGTGGAGATCCGCGTCCAATATCACCCCCAGACTCCAGACCTGCTGAGCTATAGGAGGGCAACCCCCCAATATCAGGGGGCAACTACCTCCCTCGCTCTCCCCACCAACATTACCTCTATTTTATCGGGGTTGAGCTTCAGTCTGCTCTGCCACATCCATTCCACCACGGCCTCCCTCTATGGTACTCTCCCTCTATACTACTCTAAGTGCTAGAGATAAATCCTCCATTTCACAGATTTCCCCCATATGCTAAAATGATTATTGATATACTTCTAGAAAATTCTTGGCTAAATTTCTGGAGAATACTGAACCCCTCTTCTAAGGAATTTTCTTTTTATTCTTCTTCTCATAATTCTTACTCCACAATTGACCATATCCTGGTGGACAAGGAGAATGTGTGGAACTGTGGGTTCTGTTATATGTATCGCTTAGTATTCTCCAATCACAATGCAATGTTTCGTGACTATAGTGTTAAGGGTGTGGAAAAAAGACACTGCACAAGCTGGAGACTAAATCAATATGATTTATTGAATCAACAGGTGAAAGAAATGGTTCAACAGAATATTGAAGAGTTTTTCAGGACTAATGATGTAGATGGGATATTTCCTCAGCTTTTCTGGGAAACAGCAAAGGCATACATCACGGGTTCATACATTTCTGCAATTTCCTATGTTAGGAAGGAAATGAGGAAGAAAATTAATGCTTTATATAAACAACTTATTTCAATTGAGGCTCAAAATAAGATCAGACAATCACAACACAGGCAGGAAAAATATCAAATATCTTAGACAACAAATCAGATAACATATTGGCATGGATAATCAAAAAGATGCAGAAGATTAAACAAGATTAAAGACCCTTCAGGGGAATATCATACCAATACTGATTTTTTTTTTTTTGATTGCTTCAAACAATTCTGTACAGAATTATACATCAACTAAACCTGACGGGTAGACATAGATAACTTTCTAAGTGGTTTACCTCTTCCCAAAATGTAAGCAGTGCATAGAAACATACTTAATCAACTCATCTTATCCTCTGGGTCCTGGATTGGCTTCTGAAGTTGGCTGGGGGCACACTCCTTGAGGTACTCCAGGTTTCATGGGTGTCCACTATGAGGAGGGCATTCTCGGTGGCCACTCCATGGCTGTGGCACTCCCTCCCACTAGAGATCTGCCTGGCCTCAGACCTCCCCTCTTTCTGTAGACAGTGTAAGACCTGCATGTTTTGCCAGGCCTTTGCTGAGGGAGATGGGTGGGTTGGGTTAGGGTGGGAGGTCTTTTCGGTTGGAATATTTTAATGTTGGATTATGTTTTATGATTTTTTTTAATTATTATTATTATTAACAAACATTTATATAGCGCCAGAAGTGTACCTGGCTCTTTACAAAGTAATAAAATAGACACGGTCCCTGCCCCTAGGGCTTACAATCTGAGAGACAGGAGCTGGAGGAGAGACTT
>QEPC01001365.1:1446113-1513327 GCA_003113815.1 Sphenodon punctatus
GTTACTTTGTAAAGTGCCAGTTACACTGCTGGTGCTATATAAATGTTTGTTGTTGTTATTAATAATAATAATAATAATAATAATAACAACAACATGATGGAGGAAGGCTGTAGGTGGGGTGGGCAAGCCATGTACACAGGGGCTAGGGATTTAGCTCATTTTAAAAACATAGATTTAGGATCTAACAATTCCAGATCTTCCTAATAAAATGAGCTATTTTAATGACCTATTATGTAATTTAAAGGATCTACATTGCTTTGCATCCTTTGCCTGATTATTATCTAGAACACAACCAAAAGAGATGTTCTTGTACTTAGTAACTTTCTCATTAACATGATAGTAGGTTAGTAAACATTCCTCTTAGCATCAATACATCTCCTGTTAGAGCATACATTCCTACAAAGAGAAATCTTCCATCAGAAAAAATTTGAGTTGATTTAATAAGAATTCTACACTTTAAGTGAGTTTTCTGCTGCCTCTTCCATTTGCAACAGAAATACACATTTATAGGGTAAGAAATCTCTGAACTATAAACATGAAAGGCATACTAGATTATCAGTAGGAAAAAAACAGAAGTTGATCTTAACAAATCTGAGACTCATCTCAAGACTTGTTTCATATTCAACATTAATGGTCAGCTTTGGCTGCCAAACCAATTTTTAGTGTCATTTTTTTGCATTTATTTTCAGTGATAATTTTAACAAACTTAATATGCTGCATTGAAAATCAATTAAATCATTACACATACATCATGCTTCAGTGCTTAAAATTAACAGCAAAAATATTCTAGTAGAACTTTTTGCTTTGAGGGGAATGTGATATTTTTTTCACCAGTGTGTATATCTGTATGTTGAATTAGTAATGCTAAACTATTATTTCTGTTTTAGAAGTGCCTAACTTTTAAAGCTTGTTTTAATTCTCATTCAATAATAAAATACTGAAGTGATTCACGGTACAATCAGGGTCACATTTAAAGCATGTGTAAATGAGCTAGTTCTGAAGTTTTCTTTGAAACATCAAAGAGTAATTGAGAACTGAAATGGTTTACCACAGCAAATATCATTTTTGACAAAAACGTCCAATTCACCATTTTTCAAGCAAGGTGTAATCTTACGGGTTTCATGATGATTCATTCATACTCCACGGCTTCACATTTGTCTTTGCTACTATGGAACTGTAACTTTCCTCTAACCTATGGCCTCTACAAAGTGCAACCCCACTTGTATCCAAAGTAGCATGAGCTTATTTTCTCCATCTTGTATCCATGAAATACCCAGAGGTACCTGGACCTTCTCCTGATGCTGAGTTGAGGATTCATGAAAAAGTAGGAACTAAGACTGTTATGAGTTACGACAAATAAGTCAGCAGAAAGCTTCATACAGTTTTACTTGACGTTCAGAATGCTGGTCAAATTTAAAGGACATCTGGAGAAAACAGCCCATTCAGCTCGTTATGAGACAGCATCAGCACCATCTTGTAGTGTTGAGCCAACTCAAACCTTTTTGTAGCCACTGTACTATAGCCAAAATGTACATCCTCATATCAGTGAGTAAGTGTAAACGCAAAGCTGGAAGGATGATGGGTCCATTACATACTCAGTAGCAAAGTTTGATTTTGTTTGGAGAAACTGAGCATGGTGGTATTGTTCATAACTATCAGATGGAAAAGAGCTTATCTTTGTAACTAAGTGCTAAAGAAATGTGAAATTCCCTTTGTTCCCACACAAGGAATAAGACACAGACAAAAAGTATATTGGGTAAAACTGGCCACAGCTGTTTATTAAAGCCAACCACTATTAATAACCTGTTAAGGAGAATAAACCAATTAGACCCAATTAGACCCAATTAGCCAACTATAAAGAACGGTGGGTAGAATTAAAAGCCAATTAGCATAATTGAACTTCTCTAACGCCAAATTGTGCATTGATTCATGTATCCAATTGACCCTGCTTTGCCAATTATAATGCCAAATTAAATGTCAATTAAAATTAGGCCGAAATAAGTCGGGTGAGTAACAAGGGGAGTGATGAGGTTAAAACTGCACTGCTGAACAACCTGTAAAATCCCACTACCTCTCACTCCCCGCATTCAGTACCATAATGTTAACCCTCTGGATTGGAGATACCAGTCCAATCCCCCTTTCAATGGACCAACTTGATCCATTTCCAGGAAGAACAGACACTGATGATACATACCTCGGGACCACTTTGATCCTAATCATATGCACCCAATGCCTCTCCTTCCTTCCTGGGATCATCTGGGGCGCGCCTCCCCTAAATTGATTTCCAGGCTCACCTTGCAGGATGAACCCACTCATCCCCCAATGCCTCCCTGGTGTGAAGTCCACACCCAGTTTCACCGTATGATACTGAACACCGCCACAAGTTCACAGCTTCGCTTGCTTGAACACCCCCACAAACAAACTCACCCAGACAGGCGACCCCCAGCCGACTTAATTATACTAGTGTTTGTAGTATCCCTTTTATGTTCCCAATGTACATATCCAGTCCTAGGTCCAATAAATGAACCCATCCTGCCAATATAACTCTGGCTTGGTCCATTCTATTTCAGGATGTCTAAACCAAACACCCCCAATTGACTCAATACACCTTTTAATCTCTCTATTAACCTTCTTCCTAGCTCTGTCCACTGCTCTTGGATTAACATCCCTAGGTCACCTGATCCTCTGTAACATTTCTGTGAAGACCAGGGTAGCCTGAGGGAAAAGGTCACATAACTGAACCCAGACCTGCCTAATCATTATGGAAATATCCAGCCCAGACACCCTCACAAAATTGATGAAATAGCAACCTAAAACTAGTGGCATAAGTTGGGGCCATAGCATTCCTCTCCTACCCTTCAAAATCACTAAAGCCCTAGAGGCCATACCTAGCTACATCCCCCAACTAGACGCCTGAACCTGTTTTTCAGCCCACCGAACAAAACTGTGACCGATGATCCAGATGACCCTTCTCCAAGAAGTAAGGAGACCTCCTAGGAGAAAACAGAAAAAAGGACCCACCATCAATTAAACAACACCTACATTAATCTATAGAACTGGAAACCAGCGTACATAGGATCTAAAAACACCTGACCGCCACCTACCCACTCTCTTAATTTCAGGTTCAGCGAAACCAGGAGCCTCTGTAGATGAAGCTGCCCCAATCCTAAAGGAATGTGACGTAAACACAACCTCAGACAGACCTAATGAAACTAAACAACATTTTAACACTGCCAAAAAATAATACCGCGTTAAAGGCAGGCCAGACTGATGTACAAACAAGGGGCCCAGCACACTAGGTATGAACTTCAAATAATTCTCCATACATGACATGGGACAAATAAACAGTGCGATGGACCTGGCAAGCAAAACCAGTGATCCCCTACCTAGCTGATCGGTCTTGGAAACCCTAATATGTACCTCAATGCTTGCCCCGGTCACAGACACATCGCCAATTTGCAACTCCCTCCTAGAACTGTCAAACCTAGAACATACCACCAGCTCACTGATGAGCAGGGCTGCAAAGAAAGCCAATACAAAGGCTGCTTTAAACAAATAAACCTCCCCTGGATCAGGACACACCTCACCCAATTTCATTACAATATCGGCCAAGATTTTGGGGGAAAATGAAACCCTATTATCCGCCTGCACCCAGCCCTGCCTCTTCCAAGAGGCAATCATCACTTTAAGGACTGGAGCCCGCCCCGCATCATGCACCCCAACCATTTTTGCCATGGAAGCTAACTCCGACCATTTTGCCGCAATAGTACCAGCTGCTAAACCTCTCTTGCGCAACTCCAGACCATACTGGACCAACTGGGGAAAAGGCGCTGGGATTACCACAGACCAACCCATATCTTGAGCAAACACACCAAACTCCTTGATTGCCCTCTCATACGCAAGGCAAGTCACGGAGGACACTGAACCTTTCACAGTATGCATGAGCACTAACATCCAAGACTCCATAGCTCTCAGGGAACGAAGTCCTGGTCCTTCCTCATAGAGGGGGCAAGCTCCCCAAAACACTGCATCTGCAAATGAAAGAGGGCATCACCAATCTCATTTTTAACACCCGAGACATGCTGAGTACAGTACAAAATGTTATATCGCAAACACTACAGAACAAACACCCTCACAAGGTACATTACTCTCTCTGATTTCGAGGAAAGTGAATTAACAAAGTGCATAAAAGTCATATTATCACACCAAAATATGACCTTTCTGTCCCTGAAACTGAACCCACAGATGAACCGCCACAACTATAGGAAACAACTCCAAAAAGGTTAAATCTCTCAAAATGCTCAACTCCTGCCACTGCGCTGGCCATCTCTCCATGCACCAACGACCCTGGAAATAAATGCCAAGCCTGGCTGCCCCACCTGCATCAGAGTTTGCTTCCAATTCTGTCTCTACCAGGTACAGATCAGGTCACAGACTAACACCATTGTGCGACTGCAAAAATTCTAACCAAACCTCCAAATTCTCATGCATTTCATGTGTTACCCTGATGTGATGGTGTGGCAATGACACCTTGGTTGCTCTGACATATAAATGAGATAAAAAGGCACAACCTGGGGAAACCACCCGACAAGCAAAGTTTAGTTTACCCAGCAAGGATTGGAGTGCCCTCAAAGTCACCTTACTAGTAGATATACACATCCTTATCTCCGTCTGCAAATCCAGAAGCTTAGCCTCAGGCAACCTAGACAATTCCTTCACCAAATCCAATTCAATGCCTAAATAAGTTAAAACTTGGGAAGGGCCCTCGTTCTTTTCCTCCGCCAGGGGGACACCCACCAACTTCGCAACTTTCCGAAACAAATTTAGCAAGTCACCGCACACAGGGAAGGGAATAATCAGGGATGGAATAAGAGAGAGAGGGAAAGGAGTCAATGGAGGGGGGGAGGGAGGAAGGAAGATTGAACACAGGGAACACAGGGAGGGATAAAAACAAAAAAATAACACCTAAATCTATCTAAGCTAAGCTAAATAAATGATAATATGGAGGAAGATGTGTTGGATGGGTGAATTAGAAGGAGGATTGCAATGGAGAATAAAAATTCCGGGAGAGGGAGCCTTCTGAAACACCTGCTGTTCAGGAACAGTGACTAGCTCAGAAGGTGTTTGGAAGGGGGGAGGCAATCAGTTTTGTTTCTTGTTCCGCCCACCTCACAGCAAGCCCCATTGGCTCCATGCAGCCTAGCTCGTGGCCAATCTCAGACTGCAAAGCCAGTGGTCTGAGGTGAAAAGGGATGGTGATTGGGCAGGCTGGCTGCTTCTCCAAGCCTCACCACCCCTGGTGCCTGGAAGTCTTCTCCTCAGCTGACTCCCCCTCCCTGTCACGTTTTGCCTTCCAGTGACACGTTTTTGCCACCCAAACTCACCCTAACGCAATCCGAACTGACCGAACTGTTCGATCATTTCGACGTTCGGAGTTGAGTTTGGTTCGGTAAGTCCGAGTTTGGGTTCGGGTTCGGGTTCAGTTGTCCGAACAGACCGAGTTCAGTCTGAACTCCAAACTTCTGAACCGCATTTGCCCATCCCTATAAAAGAGGTTTGGGCAAGTTTCTTGAAGATACTAGGTCCATTAGCAGCTATTAGCTAGACAGGATCAGGGAACATTATGAGAGCTGGAGGAAAAACAACAGGGAATGCATCCCCCATTGTGACCTGTTGGGTGCTTCTCCCAAGCCACTGTGATTGACCACTGTCAGAGACAGGATGCTGGGCCAGATGAACCATTGGTCTGACCCAGTATGGCACTTCTTATGTTCTTATAATCTGTCTTGGTTTTGTATTCCCACACTTGGGGTGAAAGACTTTGTGTGTGGCTGCCCAATTTACACCCACTCTCTCCAGAAAACAGATATGCTTCCCCACCCCCCATGTCAAAACATTTAATTATGTTCTTCATGTTGCTTAAGAATTAAATCATTTGAAAGGGTTAAAAATGATAAAATTTCATCTTGAATAGGATTTTTTTACCGATAAAATAGAAGATAGATTTGAAATCTAAGAAAGTAATTTCCCAGTTCAAGGTAGTTCATGAGCCTCATATATTATTTGATGATAGGAAAGACTACAATATCCAGGGGGGGGTGGGGGGGATACTTTAATGACCTAGAAAACTGATGGGATAATCAAGCATCGTTGTGTTGTTGTTTTTTTAAAGGGAATTTGCAATTAAAAATTATTATTGACTTCACCTTTTCAGCATGATGCTACACTCCTTGAAACATAAATATAAAACCACTGGGTCATGTATGGTCAAAGTCTTGACTATTTATTTTAAGCAATATTTATTTATTTATTTATTTATTTATTAAACGCATTTATATCCCGCCCCTCCTGCAATGCAGCCCGGGCGGCTCACAGCATAAAACAATTAAAAACAATAAAATACATTAAAATTCTAATAAAACAGTCAAATCTTCAACATAAATATTAACAGGGCTTAGACAACAAAGGGTAGGGGATTAAAAAGCCCTCCCTACCCTCCCCCAAAGGCCTGGGCAAACAGCCAGGTCTTACAGTTCCGCCGAAATGTTAAAAGGCTTGGGGCCAGGCGGCCCCACCACCGAGAATGCCCTCTCCATCGTGGCCCCCCGTTTAACACGGGGGACCTCCAAGAGGGCACCCCCGGCAGACCGCAGGAGCCGTCCTGGAGCGCGAAAGGTGAGGCGGTCCCTAAGGTATGAGGGGCCAAGACCGTATAGGGCTGTATAGATCATCACTAGGACCTTGAACTTGGCCCGGCACACTATCGGCAGCCAGTGCAGAGTTCGGAGCACCGGTGTAATATGCTCCCAGCGACCCGTTCAAAACCATTTTTGCCATGGAAAACAAACATGAAACCTACATCAACTGGTGGTGCTGAGTTAAAACACAGAGGAACACTATTCTAGTGCAGTTAGGACTTGTACTGCGGGCACAGGTGAATAGGATGCTTCTGCTGTCCAGCTGCTCAAATTAATTATTAGTGATTATTATTATTCATATAACACCAGGATTGTTCCTGGTATGGAACAATCATTAATGAGAGACAGGTCCCTAACCTAGGGGTCTTTCATTCTAGGATTAACAAGATAGTGGTGCAAAGAAACAGAAGAGGGGAACACAGAGAGAAGTTGAGAAGTTTCAGATGGAACATGGTTTCCATTGGCCATTTTTACATGGATGCCACCCCATCCCACCCCCTGCTGCTCGGTGTTCAGGTGGGAATGTGGGGAGGGGGCAGTCCATGTACATGGCCATCGGTGGGTGGCGGGATGGGTGTGCAGCAGATGTGCACCCATGTAAACACCACAGGCGGTGGGTGTTTGTGCGTGCATGATTCCACCACACACCCACCTCTACCCACCCGACACCCATCTCCAGTCACTTCCACCCACGGAGCCCTCCAGTAAAACAGAGGAGGTTCCATGGGTGGAGGTGCGTGGAGATGGGTGTGTGTCCGTGTAAATGAACACACACCTACCTTCACCCACTGAGCCAAAGCACCAATCCCCGTCGTGTATTAAATGCTATTGTTAGAGAGAAATGGAGCCTAAATTAAAGGACAATAGAGGGAGCATTAGCAAGCAACCTGTAGTGATGAGGAGCTGGGGAAAACCTGAAAGATAAGCTTGTTGCAGGGATTTTAATGTTGCCAGGAGGGAGGTAGAAGAGCAAATATGTTCAGATTGGGAGTTCCAGCAATAGGGGACAAGTACAACAGGAGAGGTATAAAAGGGAGCAGGTGCTTCCTATACACGCCACAAGTTGGGTTTAAGGGACAGGATCCAAAGGAAGCTGAGCTGAGGAAGGGGGAGGGGGGTTGGTCAGGCAGGGTGTGAATGGGCCAGATGAGGAGTGGTACCAGGGTGCGATGAAGAGCTGTAGTCAATCTGGGAGGCAAACCATGTCCTTCTTGTATTTAAATTTAGACTACAACACTACCTGCAAGTACATGCATACATACCTGATAAACTCTGTGATGTAAGTGAGACCCTTCCCATACCTTGGGATTCTGAACATTCCATGATGACATAGTAGCTCAATCAATTGTTACAGTGGGCTTGCAGACCGGTAATAATCATTTAAGTGGTGTGAGTTTGTTTTATGGTTTTTTTTCCAATAATCAAGATCAAGTATTCCAAGTTTTAGAACTAAACTAGAAATCTGAAAACAAAAGAACTATAGTAATAAATTGCCCCATTGCCATCCCCACCATAGCCAGGTGGATGGTGTCAAGGGGCTCTTTATCATGCTCCCCACTGAAGAATGAGCAAGGAGGAGAGAGGGTGGACTGTGCCCCATGCAGCAGCAAGGGACCAGTGTTACTGTAGTAACACTCTCAGTGTCATGAAAAACTCACTGTCTGGCAAGGGTTGCCTAGGTAAACTGGTCTCGTGAGACAAAATATGAGGTTGGCGATATAATGCCATGTCTGAGCTCCCAGATACCAGTGCGTCAAGAGTCAGAGCGAGCAGCAACCACCCACCCCATAAACAGTACTGTGAGCATAAGCGGGTCACCTATTGAGGGGCTGGGAAGGAATTTTTGCAGGTACTCCAAATTTGCAGCAGGATTCCTGTTTTTACCTTCTCCACAGTGCTACTGATTAAAGTTGGCTTAACATGGCCTAAATGGTCAGGCTGGTTTAATTGACAGAATTGTCACATTCTGCAGGAAACCAGCAACCTCATTGCATTTTGTTGCCTATAGTGAGTTATACATAGGATGTTTCCTTATGAGATGAGGAATCGTGAACTTAGTGCATATGTAGGGTATGTTAAGTGCTGGGGTCACATCCTGGCCAGGGATCAAACCTGAGGTCTCCAAAAGGGGTATATGTCGCTTCGGGGGCCCTGGACATCCTCCTTACTCCAGTCCCAGGGAGGACATGTTTATCCTCCTCCATCTACAACATGCATCTTGGGATGGGGCAGGGAGAAGCCATAGTTTGCTAGTTTATGGAGTTGGGATTTGAGGATGTATCAAACTCAGTTTACCTTCATGTTATGGCTAAGTAGTTAACCTTGTTTTGCTACTGGACCCACATTGCCTTCAGCAGTTCTCATCCAAATCAAAGAAAATAGAGTGTGGTCTTTAACCCCCAGATACTTGTGTCATTGTCTCATTTGGGATGCACTGACAATGCATACTAATAGACCCTTTTTACACAGACATGCTAACACTGATAAAATAGGTGTTACATTTTATTATACATGGTACAAGGCAACACGGCAGTCATGCAACATGGGCCCTTTTCACACGAGATGCCTCCACCCAGTTTCTCTGGATGGAGATGGGTGGAGGCATCTGTGTAAACACCACTTGTGTTGGGTATAGGTGCGTGCATGCTCCTGTGCAACACCCATCTCCACCCACCACCCACCCACAGAGCAACATACTCCACTGCTGATTGCTCCGTGGGTAGATGGTGGGTGGAGATGGATGTTGCTCGGGAGCATGCATGCACCTACACCCAACACAAGTGGTGTTTACACAGATGCCTCCACCCATCTCCACACAGAGAAACTGGGTGGAGACATCTCGTGTGAAAAGGGCCCATGTTGCAGGACTGCAGTGTTGCCCTGTACCATGTATAATGAAATTTAACACCCATTTTATCAGTGTTAGCGTGTATGTGTAAAAAGGGCCATAGGGAAAATGTAATCGTTTCATATTGTCCCCAGTTACCCTCATTCTAGCCCCTACAAAGTCATGCTTCAGTGGATCTAAAATGTGTAACTGAATAGCAATAAATTATTGAAATAAGGAATTTAGATACAAAGTCTGCTATCATACACAGGGAGTCTTCAGGGAACATTTTTAGATCTAATGATTTGAGAGAGAAAAAGGTAAGAGATAAGCAGAAACTAGTTATTCTAGAATTGGCAACAAACGCCAACTAAATAAACTAGAGGTGTGCACCAGGGCCCCATGTCATTTTTCATTTTCTTTATTTAAATAGGTTGTTTTCGTTTTCAAAAATATCAAAATTCCATATTCGTTTTTGATTTTGTTTTTGATTTCCATTGGTTTGAATGGAAAGCAAACTTTTGGCTGTAATATTTTCATTTTTCATTATATTTGGGTGAAACAAGGGGGGATTGTACCTTAAATTGAAGGAATGAAGTGTACCAAGTTCCAGAACTTTTGGATAAAGGAATCAGGTTTTATAAACAGTTGAATTATGCTATTTTGCAAAAATCTGCCTATACATTCCTGACTGTAACTTCTTTGTCTCCCATCTAATGTGTATGAAACTTAGCATATTTGTACCCCTCACAACTTTTAATATCTATGTCAATTTTCAGAAGGAGTGGATAAAGAGTCCTGGTGTTATATGCAATTAACGTTTAAATATATGTCTGATTTTAACATCTTTGTAGTCCAGTGTACATGAAATTGGCAAGGATGTATCTCATACTTTCAGGATCAGAAAGATGTGATAAAAGGTTCCAATTGTATATGCCTGCACAGCATATGCAGAGAATGAGCCTATGCCAGGGATTCTCTTATGTGTCACTGTGGTATAAGATCCATTTGTGATGCCAATTGGCCAGCAAAAATGTCAACCAAATATCCTTATTCTGTGCTGCAACCATCCCAACTTCTCTCCCCACTTGTTACTGTGAAGTCGGAAGTATCTGTTTAGGAAAGAGCCAATAGAGATTCTCTTACGTCCTCTGTCACAGTGCTGCAGGATGTGATTGTGATGATAACTGGCCAGCCTGGATGTGTAAACAATAACCACTTTCAGACATGCCCCCTCCCCCCCCGTGCATATTTAGGCTGCGCGGGGGAATGCACAGCCTGAAAATGTGTGGGTATAGGCTGTTCTGCAAGCTCCCCCATCCCCATGTGGCTTTGCCAGCAGAGATGCACAGGGATGCTGAGTGCGATTTCCTGCTCTGCATTCCTGCGTGTCTTTGCCAGTAAAGCCACACAGGGGGTGGGGTCTTTCAGACTGGCTGATCACCGGGCATATTTGGGCTGCACACACACACACCCATCCCAAATATGCATGGGGGGGCATGTCTGAAAGTGGCCTATGTCTCCTGGTTGCTCATATGCTATCCCCAAAGTCCCAGTTATGTTCCTTCTATTCCCACCTCAGGGCCACCCCCTATGCCTGCCTCGAAACCACCACTGATTGGTCCTGTAAAGCTGGAAGCATGCAGTAATTGGCCAGTGAATGTGTCTGTCAGTAGGGATGTGCGAACACGGTTCGGATGTTTGGAGTTCGGACCGAACTCGGTCTGTTCGGACATCCAAATCAAATGTCCAAACTGAACTCAAAAACAGCCAAACAGTTCAGTCATGTTCGGGTGAATTTGGATGAGTTCAGGGGCAGGAAAAACATGACTTAAGGTGGGAAAAACATGACTGGAAGGGGGAGGCAGCTGAGGAGCAGACTTCCTGACACCAGGGATGTAGATTAGGGGTGGTTTTAGGGCCAAATGATACCGCTACCGAAAAACAATCTTCAAATTCGATATTGGTAGTGCTATTTTTGAATGTTTGGCCAAGTTCGGCAGAACCGAACTCTGCTGAACCGAACAACCAAACCAGAACTTGGGTTTCGAACCGAACAACCAAACCTCCGAACATCTGAACCGCATTCTGTTCGCACATCCCTATCTGTCAGTCTGTTGGCTTGCTCCCCATCCTCCCTCCTACAGCCTCCCTTCCCCTACCATTCCAGGTGTCTCCTTCTGACTGGCAATGCGTGTGCTGTTATTCATCTTAATAATGGTCTTCAAGGGGACAACTTCAATTGCTTATAAAATGGGGTCCCTTTATCACATTGTCCTGTTATTTGGAAGAGATGACAGGAAGTTGTGTGATAAATTACTGCCAAATTACTTGCAAACAGAATGGAATATAAAAGTGTTACAGCCGGAAATGTATTTTCAAGTTAATAGCTTATAACATCAGGACACTTTATCCAATATTCCTGAAATTTGGCAGGATTGGTACAATACTGGAGGGACATACATTTCCCAGGTTTCATGCAAATTGAATGGAAGATTTAAAAAAAGGTGTAGCCAGGAACATGTATGGAGCTTTTCTTAAAATCACAACATTCAATTGCTTCTAAAATTGGTCCCCTTTATCTAATTCTTTTGAAATTTGGTACACTTAGTGTCCTCCATTTGGGGTACAATTTCCCCAAGTGTCATCAGAATTGAATAAGAAACAAAAAGATTATAGCCAGAAATACATTTTTTCAGTGTTTTCCCATTATTTCGAAAACAAATTTTGTTTTTCTTTTCTTGATTATTATTATTACACTAACAAAAACAAAAATCACAATTTTCATTCTTGTTATAATTATTAAAATGAAATGCACACCGCTAAAATAAACTATCCCACATATAAATGAGCTCTCTATCTGATAACAAAATTATGGAAGAAGAAGAAGAAGAAGAAGAAGAAGAAGGGAGTAATAGTGATCAGGGTGTAATACAGAAGTTTATTATGATATCCCTGTTCTTTATACGCATTGATTCTCAGCAAGTTGTGCTCTTTCCTTGTCTACACCTTTTAAGCTCTTTTTTTACACTATTCCTTCAAGCCAAGAATGTTTAAAGAACATCTAACCTCTTGCTTTTAATATATTTAAATAGCTTTTTAAACAACCTTCATACTTTGGCCTTCCTAGCCAAAGATCATAAAATCCTAGAGCTGGAAGTGACCTTGAAGGTCATCTCGTTCAACCCCCTACTTGGAAGCTGGATGATTGTGGGTATTTTAAGACAAGTGCCTCCACCCAGTACCACCATGCTTTTGTGAAAACTCCACTGGCAACCAATGGTTAACCAGTGAATACTGGGTAGGTACTAGGTGGGTTATCTGAAAACACGCTATAGCTAGCTACAGCATCCCCAATAGAGGGCTAGTTACTTGACGCTCACTAGAATGACCATTCAGTGGCATAGAATGCTGGTAATGGCAATAGAAACTTTAATGACATAGAAACTCTATCATCTTTTTAAAAACCTCCAGTGATGGAGAGTCTACAACCTCCCTAGGCAACCTGTTCTCTTTCTGCATAGCTCTTACTGTTAGAAAGTTTTTCCTGATGTCTAATCAAATAACTTGAGCCCATTGGGGCTGATCCTAAAGTGCCCCAAGTGTGCATGTCATATTCCCCATAAAGGGGATGTGGGCAGGTTGTGTACCCTGCGCAAAAAGCATGTGCACACAATCTTAGTGTTTAAAATCGGTCCCACAATTTCTAGTCCTGCCCTGTGTAGCAATACAGGATAGTTCCTTGCCATATTCTTGGTGGCAGCTCTTTAGATTTTTTTAAAGACTGATATCACGTCTCCCTTCAGTCTTCATTTTAATAGGCTAAACAAAGACATACCAATTTCCTCCAACCTTTCCTCAAAAGATTTACTTTCAAAACCCTTTATTATCTCTCTCATGTTCCTCTGCACCCACTCCAATTTGTCAATGTCTGTCTTAAAATGAGGGTTCCTAAACTAGACACAATACTTCACTTGAGGTCTGACCACTGCGAAATAGAGCGGAATTATTATTTCCACCGGCTTAGTAAAAACTATTTTGTTAATGCAACCTAAAATTGCATTAGCTTCTCTTGCATCCACACCACATTGCTGACTCATGTTCAGCTTGTGATCAACTACAATCCCTAGATTGCCCTTCATGTGTGGTGCAACATAATAGCAACAACATAAGGATAAAACTAATAAAGAAATCAACAAAATAAACCAATAATTTCTCTTCCTTTCCCAAACAGAAGATCCAAACCAGTCTGTCAATTTTACCCAGTAACAACAACAAAGGTTACTGGGTTCAAAGTTACTTACAATACCGATTCAAACTTGCAAGATGACCGGCCTGGCTTCTCCAGGCCCCTCAAGGGCCATGGCCCTTCGGTGCGTGCTCTACAGCATGCGCCTATGGCTGTACCAGCCTCCCCTTGTCTTTTAAGCTCCCCAAGAGGAGTGATTCCTAATCGGTGCAAAGCTTCAAGCTCCACTCCCACTTATACAAACACAGGTGCGCTCCCTCAACAATCACCTCCACTGATGGTGGGGGGAGGGAGAGGTGAGCACTCAATGGCTCCCAGACCCTGATGGTATCTGGCTGGGCCTGGACGTGGATGCACAGGCACCCTGATTCACTGCCTCTGTTCCAGCACCATTCTCTGCTACGGGGCCCCGAATCCTGACATCCTCTCCTCTGCACCTTCAGGGGCAGTAGAAGTAGCAATGCCTGCTGACCACTAACTTCACTCTTCCTCCTCCTCTAGGGCCAGGCTGAAGCTCTGCTCACCTCGCTACACTGCTACCTGCTCTCCTTCTCCTCTCTCTGCTTCTGAGACCCGTCTAGGCCCCAGAGAGAGTGGGACTGAGGGAATCACTCTCCCCTAAGAGAGGAGCAGGACGCACCAGTGGCTGTGGGCCATTCCCAGCTGCTCTGCTCCTGGCTCAGAGTTGATCTGCCTCTATCTGCTCCCCCTTCAGCTACTGCATCCTGCAGGGCAAGGCTGGGGGCACTTCAAGTTCCTCCACTCCAACCTCCATGACACCAGCTCTGCGGGACCGTGGCCCACTCCAGCCTCATGAGTCACTCCCCCTGGCCCAGCCCCAACTCAGCTGCAGCACAAAGTGAGGTGGCTAAGGGCCCAGTTCAAGGCCTGGAGCTCCCACTCTATACCTTCATCTTGTGATGATCTCTCTTTCAGTATGGTTCTTCAACCAACCGTGAATCTACCTTGTTGTAGTGTCTTCCAGCTTACAATGTGCAAGCTTGTCAATGAGGATCTGGTGTGAATGCATTGCTAAAATCAAGATATGTCATGTCCACAGCATTTCCCTCATCCAATAAGCTATTTATTCTATTGTAGAAGAAGACAAGATTAGTCTGAAGTAATTTGTTCCTGGAAAATCCATGCTGGTTATGAACAATCACTGTGATGTTACTAAGGTGTTTACAGAGTGATGTTTTATAGTTTGTTCTAGTATCCTTCCTGGAATTGAAGTTAGGCTGATTGTTCTAAAAAATTTCTGAAACCTCCTTCTAGTGCTCAATCAAAACAGCCCTATTGTTTTCATACTTTTTTTTTCTTCTGTATTTTCAAAATCTCAATCTGGTTGAGTGGAATTTTTGATTGAAATTCTTCAAGAAATATTTCACCTTATTATGCACATGCACAAAATGGTCGTGGCTTTATTTCACATGCACAAAATGGTGCAGGCCATACTGTGCTACCACCTTGCATGTGCACAGTAGTAGTCAAAATAATTCCAGTAATTCCAGCAAAAAGCAGGTTTGTTCAGTATTTTGGAATGCACTTCACCCAATCCATCGAAATAGTCAGATTAATCAAATGTGGAATCCATGTCAAAATTTCAATTCATCCCTAATTCCTTCTTTCCTTTTTTATGATAAGAACAACATTTGTTTGTCTCTAGTCTTCTGCCACAAATTAATAGAACTGAAACTTGGTCTTCAAAAAACTTTGGAATTTGCCAAAGATTCCAGTATTCAGTTCCAAAAGTCCAAAGTTAGAAGTTCTGAGGACCAAGGTCATTCCTCTGAAAACTTCGGAAGCTACTGCCACTGGACAGTTGAGCTTCTTCTGGAAATGAAACTTAGTGTCATATTTGGTAGGAGGGGGGTATGAGGGGAGACAGTTGTGTGATGGAAATCTAGATGACAAGTTTTGATTGACTGGCCAAGCCAGATGGCAAGTTTTGATTGGCTGCCAGGGCAAAAGAAAAGTGGCTGCAGTCATTTTCCATTCTCTTTGGTGGATTTGGCTGTGTGTTACAGTGCTGGATCTGTAAGTAATTTTCTGGGGTTGGGGAGGGGTTCCTGGCCCTGGCCCTGGTCTGGCATGGTTTGGCCTGTCCTGTCCATAGGGCCAATGCTGGGGGATGGGGGTTAAGTTGATCTTTACCATGCCATGCTTTTTAAAAAAATAATAATAATTGGGTGCCACATTGCTACTGCCTGCTGCTTGGTTGGCACTTGGCACCATGAGGCCAGAGGAATCTGTCTGCCTGGCTCCACTTCTCCTTGCCTGGTCTGTTCAAGTTACCAGTGCCACAGTACCAGTGCCATGCCAAGAGGGTGTCCCTGTGTTTGTGTGAAGGTCTGGTTTCTTTCTTCTGGGTGTTAAAACTTTGACTACTGGGCTGGCTGGCTTTTGGTGAGATTTATTTCTCCATGCAGTAGTACACTGTTTTGCAGGGTTGTGTGTGTTGTCTTCTTTCTCATTTACCAAGGATCTGGCTACCGCATGGCACAGCAGAGCTTAATTATAAAGTGTAACTTCTACAGTTCTGCCAACTGCTTGTCACCATGAGCTTGGCACCTTGGCTGCCAGCTGCTTGGCAATACGTGTTTGGCACCATGAGCTCCCTCCACCAACGCTCCTTCCGTTTCCCTCTCCTTCCCACACCACAAAGAAACTGCTGAATTGCAGTACCTTATATATGATATGGGGGAAAGGGGGAGGGAGGAAGGAATGCATGTGCATCCTCATTGACTAGGCAATTAAGGGGTGTAGAGACAGGGGTGGATGTGCTATTGTGCACCCTGATTGGCTAGGCAATTATTAAACAGTTGTAGTGCCTGCATGTGGCAACACTTGCTGAAGCATTGAGTTGGCGACGAATAGTTCAGAAGTTCTGAGTTTCCGCATTCTAAAGTTCTGAAGATTTTGGCCTGAGTACCTGGAAACTATTCAGTACATCCCCAATAATTAACAGAGGTGCGGAGAGTACTTCAGAAAGTTCTCTCAGTGCCCTAAGATGTAATTCATCCAGCCCTTAAAACCTGAATTCATTCAGAGTAGTCTGGTATTCCCTGACCACCTCTTTATCTATTCTGGCCTGCAGTCTATTCCCCTCATTTTAATACACCTGTTACCAAACTGGACACAGTTTCATTTTCCTGTAAAGACTGAGACAAAATAGGAATTGAGACGTTATGCTTTCTCTTTGTCTCCAGCTAACAATTCACCATCCTCTTACTTCTGACATACTTTTTAATTTTTTTTTAATGTTTTTAGCATCCCTTGCTTACCTTAGCTCACTTCCAGTGTTTTCAGCTGTGACAGTGGGCCACGGAAACATGCTTTGGCATGCTTTGCCACACATGGGACTGTGGCCATAATGCTGAATGCACCCAACAGATGTTAGTACAGGCCATTACCTGGTCGGTGGTGGCGGTAGCCCAGGCTGTGACTCAGGACCATCCCCAAGTCATAGCTCAGGCTTAGCGCCACCACCAAACCATCACGAATGAAGGCCTGCTGTACTTACCCCAGTCTAGAGCGGCAGAACTTCTGGGCATAGACTGCCATGGCTGTCCAGGGGGAGGGCATGCAGCTTCAAATAGCATTGGGATGGGGACATGCGGATGCACGTCTGTGTCTCTCTCCACCCCTTACTGGCCTGGTCGCTGTAACGTTTGTTTGGCAGTCAGACCAAATCCTGGCCCAGTGACAGCTCATGTCACTGCCTGGAGCAGTCCGTGGTGGCAGCGGGAGCTGTCACATCAGAAAGTACAAGTTTGTGCTACCTGTCTGTACACAGCCGCATTGACTTATCCCTCCTTTCATTTCTTATGTGTTTCCCTTTTGAGTCTTAGCTCATTTATAAGCTCCTCCTGCAGCTTCTTTGGATGTCTCCCATCTGTCTTTTCCATTGGGATCTCTTGTGCCTTTAGTATCTTTTTTATTTTTTAAGACATTCCCAACCTTCTTGGACACCTATTCATTTTAGCTAATCTCACCACAGGATGTCACCCAGCATTTCTCTAAGCTTATTAAGATCAGGGTTTTTTAAGTTCAAAGTCTTTGTTAGGCTTTCCCCCTTTCTTTTTTTTTTTTTTTAAAGGATCATGCATTCTAATAATACATGGCCACTTCCCCGCCAAGTTCGCCTTACCTTCACATCATTCACCAATTCTTTCCTGTTGGTTAGGACCAAGTTCAAGATAGCTGACCCCCTAGTTTCCTGCTGCAAGACATAGTCACCCCAGAGTTCCTGGAAGAAGACAAGTACACATTGTATGCTTTTTAAAGGCTGCACTCTTTATTAAAATCATAATTTTTCAGTGGACCATAAACAACATGTTTAACTATTATAAAGAGTGGCCTGATATTTCCTCAGTATCACCCTGACTTTACTTAACTATGATAGGTCACTCTCCCCCAAACATCCGGCTGGTTGAGAAGGCATCATATCCGTATAGAGACCCGAAGCAGGAAAGGAGGTGATGGCCCACCTGGGACCACCCCTGTCCTTGGGTAGATTGCTCAACCCTCTATCCTGGGCCTTGGGGGGGAACCTCGCCACCCCTGCTTTTGGTTTCCCTCTTAGACCCATCTCTTAAGGAAACATCTTCCATAATATTTTACCAATAATTTAACAGTCTAACTAGACCCCTGCCACAGCAAATCACCAGCTTATGCTTGGCTGGTTTCACTCCCATGACCCTCCCTCTAAACAAATTGCTGAGCTATCTTTTCCTTTATCACCCATAGGTACATTTGAACCCCCAGGTGAACCCCCTCATCCAAGTATAGCTCGGGTATCGAAAAATGGGATAATCCTTGGACTGTGTCCATTTCAATCCCGAGGAATGTCAATGTAGTGACAGGGCCTACAGTATTTTCAGGGGCCAACAGAAATACGCAGTTCACTTGCTTCTGCTTGGAATGTGTGGAGCAGGTTCTCACACTCATTAGTCCCTGCCCTACCCAAGAACCAAAAAAATCATCTATGTAATGGATGACATGCCGCAATTGTGTTCTGTACCGGACCACCCAGTTAAGTAACAAGCTGAATTTCTCAAAGGTGGCACACAATATGTAGCTACCCATCGGCATTGCCTTTTTATAATAGAATTTTCCTTGAAACTGGAAACTCAATAGCTTGAAGTCATCCGGATGGACCAGCAGCAGGCAAAATGCCAACTTTGTTGCATTTCACCAGCAACACCGTGGACACAATCCTTGGTTAGTTCCACCGCCATGTTCAATGATGCATACCGGATGGAGCAGAGTTCTGGAGTCATTGATGGAGCAGCATTCCAAAGCAGAGTTCCAGAGTTGTTGATGGAGTATTCCGCCCCCCCCCCCCGTGTATAATAAGTGATAGATCAGGTGGAACTCACCTGAGGCCTTCTTGGGCACTGTCCCTAAGGGTGATACAAGGAGGTTAACTATGGATGGGGAGGCAGAAGGATCCTCTATCCTTCCCTCAGCAATTTCTTTTTGGAGCTTGGTGTGCAGCAAGTGCTCCTGGCCAGCCACCGACTTCAAATTTGCCACTCATTGTCGCACCTTAACTTCATGAGTTGGTATCCTAAAACTGCTCCTAAAACCTGAAACTGCATATTGCACGGCTGCAAAGCCAGTCAGAGCAGTCACAAAGCACTGTCACCAGTGCTGCCTGATGCACTGGTGTTCAGGCCCTTATTTGCACTCCTGCCTGCACCTCCCGGAGGTGGGGAGTTTACCAAAATGCTTGTTCCTGGGGTCGGCTTGTTGGACCTTGCCATAGTGTGCAGACGAATGGTTACCAGAGCAATGGGAACAGGCATGCTGGAATCAACGTGAGGAACGGGCACAATTTCCTGATGCATTGAACCTCCAGCAGGTCAGAACCTTTGGGGGGGGGGCACGATGCCCTTCAAACCGAAAGGTGGTGTTCATGGGTGCCACATCCCCTTTCACTAATGCATGGCTGCTATCAGCTCGCAGAACGTTGGATGCGTTGTTCATGCACTCCAACCATAGGTCTTGTGCATAAACATCCCATCTCAGCCCTAGGATGTTGTAATCCCTCTTCCTGAAGGCCTCATTATAGCAGAGCCATGCTCTGGGATGGTCAGAGTCAAAGGCCCTCTGA
The DNA here is from genome assembly GCA_003113815.1 of Sphenodon punctatus. Taxonomy (NCBI): domain Eukaryota; kingdom Metazoa; phylum Chordata; class Lepidosauria; order Sphenodontia; family Sphenodontidae; genus Sphenodon; species Sphenodon punctatus. The sequence continues at coordinate 1,466,006 of QEPC01001365.1, forward strand.
ACTATGTTTTGGTATTTGATCAGTTTGGAGGCGCTTTCAGGGAACATTTTGACCATCACTCCTATCAGGATGAACTATGCTACCAACCAATTTGACCAGTTGTAGTCGGCTTTCGGTCTCTTAAAATGCCCCTTCTTTTCCCCCTCCTCCTTGTTATTGGGGTCAAGGATGGGGTCACTGAAAAGGAGGGAGAATACATCTACATATTCTCCTCTCCAGATCTTCTCCCTCGCGACTTATAGCAGGTGTGCCACCATGGGGGAATGATATGTCCGCATAGCCATCTGCCATTGGTGGGGGTTCTACTCTGCTGGAGGTGACGTGGCACCACAGGAAGTAACATCTTGATGGGGTGTTCCACACTCATGTGGCCTGCAATCCTAAGTTAGCCTGTGTGGCTCATGAACTCTGTACCTCTGGCCCTGGCATACTGGCAATGTGTGTTGTGAGGACCTGGGCATTCCTAAGTTAGTCTGTGGAGAGGAGCTTTCACTCAAAACCTTTGGTTTAACTGGGCCTGTGGGTCAGGAGTGTGCACTCTATACCGCTGGCCTTGGCATGTGGTTGGTGTTTGCTGAGTGGGGCTATGGGACCGATGTCCTGTTCCACCACAATCTCTGAGGGGGGTTGGGTACAGTAAGAGTGGTATGTTCCCCCTTCATGGCAGCAGCCTATATGGGTGCAAGCCTCCCCAGCAGTGGGGGTGTCATTAAGTACTCAATCGTTGAACAAGACCTCTGCACAAGCACTGGCTGGGTGGGACCTTAGGCGATGGGTGCTTGAAGCTGGTGTATCATCTTTGGCATAGCCACCTGCTGCTTCCTTGACTGGTTGTGGTTATCTCTCCATAGGACCTGCACTGTGTGCTCAAGGGCATCCATTTTCTGGAGGAATGTCTCTACTTGCTCCTGCCTGATGGACTTTGGGTCATTGCTCGGACACTGCCAGTCTGAGCTGGCAGACTGCGGGTTTTCTCTTGGGAGGTGTCAATCTGGGCTCTCATCTCTAAACCGAGAAGGGGGGGAATGGTGCCTACCCATACCCCTGCCAAGGCTGGGGTGGTGGCTGGTTATCTACCCTTTCCTGCTCCTCCTCAATTACCCTCATGGTGGGTTCTGAGCTGGAGCCCCCTGGGGGGTGGCTGTCTCCGCTAGGCAGTGCACCACCACCTCGCAACCCCCCATCCTCTCCTGGAGGGACTGGAGAACTGCATCAAAGGGATCATGGGAGGAATCCAGGGAGACTTCCTGCCCTCTACTCCAGTCTCTTATCCTTCTTAGCTGACCCTTTGCCTTTCTTTCTATCACCCTTGGGCATCCTGCCAGGAGCTCACAGGGTGAGAAAAGAAAAAGGGGTGGTGGTGATGGGAGTGGGGGCTGGAGTGTGCCAGGACTGTGCAGACTTTCCAACCGGCCTAGCTGCTTCAAGTTAATTGACCCCAACCTGCTGAAAGGGGTGGAGGGAATGGCATAGAGCTGTGCAGGCCTACACAGTCTCAAATTCCCATATCAATAAAACCCTGTGGGGGAAGCTGGAACAGTGCCTGACCAGGCCACGCTACCACAAGTCCCATCCTCAATCATGGACTTCTTGAGGAGCCCCTTATGGCACAGCACCAAGGCCTGACCAGGGAGTCACCTAAGGTGCTTGAAGGCCTAATGAAGGACCGGTGACACTGGTGAGAGGTCCTCCATGTGGGGGTCTGCCACATGCAGCAGGGAGTGTGGGGGGTATCTTCTGCCCCAACTCCAAGTGGGGAAACTGCAGGGAGGAGCTGCCTAGGGCTCAGAGAAAAAAACATCCTAACTGTGACAAGCATGCCCAAGGCTGCACGGGCCTTTGACGTGCTCCAGGGCAGCTTCCTCACCAGAACTGCACCTAGATGGGAGGGACTGGTAAGGCAAGTTCAGAGAACCATTGCTGCTGCATCTGCTTGAAGGAGCATACCTTGCTCCAAGCTGTGGCTGCCTGCCGGGAGTCCTAGTCACCGGAGAGATCTCCGTCTGGAAGGGCTGTTCGGCCAGAGACTGTAGGCCTTTTGTGTGACTGGCTCAAGAAGGAAAGCTGGAGGAGCTGCTTGCACATCTGCCTCTCAGCCTTCCAAGGGGTGTACTGGCTTGTGCGCCCCTGAACACAAAATAGTGCCCACAGATCTTGTGAAGTGAGATCTGCTTTTTCGTGCCACAGCTTCTGGTTACCATGGCAACCCTGCAGCCTTAACCTGCTTCAGTGCGGCCTTTGCCTGCTTCAGGGGGTGTCAGGGACAAAGCCCATGCAGACGCTTCTGGGGTTGAGCCATAGTCACCAATGCTGCTGCTGCCACTTATTTCTATAGCACTATGAGTGCTTTACAGTCACATATTTTATCAGACATGTCCCTGCCCAGTATCAATCTAAGATGGACAATGATGAGGGGGAAATGGGGAAAGATTGACACACACACACACATTCCCATTTTACAGATGGGAAACTGAGACTGAGAAATGACTTACCCAAGGTCCCCCTGTGAGTTCATTGGCTATGGGGAGATTCAAACCCTGGTCTCCAAAGTCCCAGTTCAGCAACCTATCCTCTACACCACACTGACACTCACCAATGCAATCCAAGAATTTGTTTGACATTCTTTGCATAGCAGAGTTTGTGTTCCAACAGATGTCAGGGTATCTAAAGTGCTCCATTGACATTAATTCATGCCTTCTTGAGACCTCTGCAGTCTCTTCTGATGTAGGAAGTCCTAACTCACCTTCTCTGCCCCTTTGGCAATCTATAGTACAGCCCTACCATAATATCTCATCCATTCCCCTCCCCCACCCCCATTTTTATCTTTACCCTGATACTCTCAACAGAACTGCCACACTCAGTTTCTTAGACTTCCATACAGATGTATATAATCTTTACATACAAAGATGCTCCCTTTCCCTTCTGTCTTGCCTATCCTTTCAGAACAAGCTGTACCCATTGATCACTACATTCCAGTTGTGAGATTGAGTCCACCAAGTGTTGGTGATACCTTTTAAATCATAGTTATACTCATGCAGTATAATTTGAAGTTCATCCTGTTTATTCTCCATACTCTGAGCATTAGTATGGGGACATCTAAAACTATGGGTAGGACACCACAATGAGGGCCCTCCCTCTGAGTGGGCTCTCTTGGATTTCCAACAGCCCGCCCTTCAACTTACTGTATGGTTCCTCTCATTAGTATTCAGCTTTTTACTTACCTGTGAGTTTGACTCTTTTCCCAGAGGATTTAGTTTAAAGCTCTTATGACCAGGTTTTCCAATTTGTCACCAAGAATATTCTTCCCTATCTTTCTGAGGTATGATCATCAGTCTCTTTCAAGAAATCTGTCATCCCAGAAACTCATGCTGTGGTCCAAGAATCTAAATTCCTTGTGGCAACACCCTCCACGTACCCAGATGATCATTTCCAAGATTTTCCTCTCTTCCTAGGTCTATACCTTTTGACGACCACACCACCTGTGCCCCCAGAACTTTAACCTTTCTGCCCTGAGCTTCCTAATCATATCTGATAAAGTCAAGGTCATGCCTGGTGGTATCAGTTGTTCCCACATGGATGAGCAGGAAGGGATAGTGATCTGAGGACTTATAGTCTCAACAGCCGTTGTCATATCCTGGATTCATGCTCTGACAAGACAGCACCTCTCAAGATGACAGGTCCAGACAGCATACAGCTGCCTCTGTCCCTCTCAGCTGGGAGTCACCCACCACCACCTCCTCCTCCTCATTTTGGGTGTGAAGGTTGGATTCCTCCCATCTGTAGGTGACTGTGGGTCCTTCTCTTCCTGCAGGAGAATCTCAAATTCTCTTGTGAAAAGAACTTCAAAACCATTTCATACCTCCACTAAGGCAGAATGTTTTCTGGTTCTCTTGCTTTTATTCGTTAAGTGCTGCCAGATGCACAAGACGCCAAAAAAAATATAAATTAATTCACAATTAGAGCAATATTTAATATTTCATCATCAACATACATTTAAAATATATACTAAATTCCTTACCGTACATACTTTGTTTTTATCAATAACTAAACGTGCACATTTTACAATTATGAAAATAATTTATCATAATTTGACAAGGAACAATTGTGTCAGAGTAATTTAAGTCTGTTATTTACATGTATACAAATTGTGTACAGTTCATACAAAGAAGTAAAGAATGTGAGTGTAGACATTATACAATTCATTGTACACAATGAAGCTATGTAGAAACAGACTTAAATTACTCTGACACAATTGTTCCTTGTCGAATTATGATAAATTATTTTCATAATATTCTCACTAGAGCACACAATGTTCTCGTTTCAGCACTAATTTCTGTGTCCGTCTTAAATCAAAACATTTCAAAAATATCAAAAACGTTGCCAAAAATTTTAGAAAATGTTGAAATGTTTTGTTCAGTATTGAAATGCAAAATATTTCAGTTTTAACATGAAATTCTGAATGTTTGAACTGAATTGAAAACAGTGCAAAAATGAAATTTTTTGACTTTAACTAAAAAATATTTCAAGACACTAGAGCTGAAACAAATATTTACATTAAATACAATATCCCATGAATTAATCTGCTTTGATTTAGTTCAAATTAAAATATTAAATATTGCTCTAATTGTGAATTAATTTATATTTTTTTGGCCTTTATGTTTTGTTGCAATGTATAGAGTGGAAGGTGTTTTGAATTGTAATTGTACTGAATTGTTTTTGTGTGTGTATATTTATTATACTCAGGAAATCACAGCCCTGTCACTATAATAAAATGGAGTTCTGGCACACCTGCAATCAGAGGTACTTGATCTGAGTGTGCTTGATTTGACACACCTAGTCACACAGCTCCTGTATAGTCAGCATTCAGTCAATCATCTAAACAAAAAACCAGAGAGGTCACAGGGAGGTGACCAATGATCCCAGTTGCTACTCAGCAGCACAGACAATAGAACCACATAACCAAATAGTACACTCAACACTCAGGAACTTCTATCAGGTTTCTTTCCCAGCTTCTCCTTTGATTCTCTCTTCAGTCCTTCCCCAGAATCTCCTTCAGCATCTCGGAGTTCGCCCAAGCAAACTCCCAGGGTTTGCTGCTCTTGATATTCAGCTGTATTTCCTAATCACATCATAAAACATTAAAATCAGAACTTGCCGGAAAATATAATTTGCATCACATGAACAAATTTTTGTCCCAAATCAGGTTGGACCCACACCAAAAAATAATATTAATTTTTTTTCATGACATCCTGTGTAGGGATGGAACACATTCAAACCCTTGGGGAGAATCTCAGCAAGAACAGCCTTCTCATTGAAATGCTCAGGGTCAAGAATCTCGCGAGAATCGGTGTTCTCACCACTCTTTTCAATGAGTTTCTTGAGGACCTCATATGGCCCCCCCAAACCTTCTGTGCTTGCACAAGATGGTCACTGGGGGCTGTGTATGTTCAGTATGGTCATGGTTGCCATTTTTGCATGTACAGTGTGTGTTTGGGGTTTTGAGAATCTCAAAAACAGCACTGCTCATGTGTAAAATGGCTGCCAGTGGGACGTACATGTGCAAAATAGCAGCAGTGTCCATTTTGTCTATGCACAAAATTGTGGGGGGAGGGAGTTTGAGAATCTCGAGAGATTGTCGAAAACCTCAGTGAGAACACACAAGATCTCACCAAAGGTTACAACAATCTCACAGATTCTCACTACAGCACACAATGTTCTCGTTTCAGCACTAATTTCTGTGTTAAATCAAAACATTTCAAATATATCAAAAATATTGCCAAAAAATTTAGAAAATGTTGAAATGTTTTGTTCAGTATTGAAATTCAAAATATTTCAGTTTTAACATGAAATTCTGAATGTTTGAACTGACAATTGAAAACAGTGCAAAAATGAAAATGTTTGACTTTAACTAAGAAATATTTCAAGACACTAGAGCTGAAACAAATATTTACATCAAATACAATATCCCGTGAATTAATATTTGATTTAGTTTAAATTAAACAAATATGAACTGCTGTCCATTTCCACTTTGTTGGTTATCCATTTTCCTTTTTGAGCTTTGGCCATTTAGTTCTTTTCGGTATTTTGGTTATTTGCATCATTCATTTCCATCATTTTGATATTCCAGTTACTTTGTTTCAGCACTATTTTTGCAACTGCATGAGCACAGTACCGATAAACAAAATACCAAAACATAAAGGACCAACCTGTATAACCAAAATATGGAAATAAACAAAGTAACCTAACGGGAATAACCAAATAAGCAGATATGTGAATATGCTTTGTTTATAAATATTGTTTGGATATTTGCAGGGCATCTTTTTACAAAAATAATTGGGTATTTTGATAAAAGTTTTATTTTTTTATTTCCCCTGGAAAGCAATAGTTAAAATGCATCTATTTGAGGAGTTGAATTTAGCAGAGGGAAAAGAAGGCAACATTTTAAAGTGGAAATGATGGGGGGGGGGATGCAGAATGTAATCTTTCACATTTCTCATTCTTTGTTAGAAATATGTACAACAAATTCAAAAGTTTTTGGTGGTCATAGAAATGACATAACCTTAACTGCAGTATTATTATTTTTCTGATAATGTTTCTTGCCCTGACACTATCAGAGACTGATTCTATGCATTATTGATTCAGAGGGAAGGTAGGTTAATCGGAGCTAATTATGTCAACACACAGGATTAAAAACAGAGAATCTAGTTTATCTGTTCAAGTACTGCACTGAAAAACAAATAATATAGAAAAATTAAAACTGGATTTTAAAATTTATTTATTTATTTTATTTGCCCTAAATTGCAGCAGTCAAGGTTTTGTTATTTTATTTTTTTTAACTACAGAGTTAGGCTCTGTCAAAAATAACCTAAACTAAAAACACGTGTGTGAGTATCTCATCATATTTAATGGGATTATTCCCAAAGTGTAAAGCTACATTCATGTTTAAATTGTAGCAAAATTGTGGTCTTTATTATCCTTATGATGCTGATTTGGGGGCCAATCCAAGATTCACACACACACTAAGTGCACACCCCGTGTGCACCAAGGGCAGGATACGTGCATACATATACGCATATGCACACACGATGAGTGCTTAGTGTACACGTGCAACATGTACTTGGTGCGAGGACCTTGGAGTGGGCACCTTGTTCTTAAAACACATGCTCAAAGATAATGTACTCATCTTCAAAAAGTACCAGAATTAACAAAGCTGCATATGTTCTATTTCTTTGGAATACATGGTAAAGAGTTTGATTAAAAACATATAAAGTCTTTCAATAGATTTCCAAAACTCTATTGAAACAAAACAAAATTCAACAAAACTCATCTGCTAATCATTCTGTAGACATGAGCTAGGCCAGCTAAAAATGATAGTTGATATGTAAATGAACTGAAAAAAGAAAGGATTCAGACTCTGTTGCTTTGACATTTTATACAAATGTTTCTTTTTTAAAAGAGTAAGAAATTCCATGCAGTTTGTAGATTCTGGTGATGGTAAAACTCTACTGAAGAAATTAGAATTGCAAGAGGTTGATCTTGAATGCATGGATCCAGATCATGGCATTGCCCTTTAGGATTTACTGCAAAACAGGCTGCTTGCATAATCTATACATACCACAACTCTGCTACCTTCCTTCTCATTAATTCCAGCATCTCTAGAGCAACCATAAAAAAAGGCAATAATTGCTAATAAAACAATAATTTCTACTCTATGCCTGAGATCCAGAAGGTATGCGTTGGCAACAATAAGCAGGTCATATTGCATTTATTTTAATCTTGTTTACTTTGGTGGTGTTTTTGTTGTTTCTGAGAGATTAAGGAGTACCCTCTAAATCAGAAGAAAAAGAGAAAGTATTTCAACAGAAATCCTAGTATACAAGGAATAAAACCAGATAGAAGTCAATATTGATTACGACAGAGAAGTGTTTATTGAAATTGTATTTGAATAGCTAAAGGAAAGCTGCAAAGCAAGAAAGAAATTATTAGGCAGTAGAGGAGATTAATGTGTTTGGCTTTCTAGCTGTACAGATTTGGGTTTAAATCTTGTTTGGGCATTAAATTAAACATTTGTCTGATGTTAACTTAGGTCCTCAGGACAAGAGCAGACCAAATACCACACTTTTTTTCCCCTCAGAAAAGTCTTTGGTTCCAGATTTTTCATACAGATTATTAATTTATTTATTTGCACATACTTTCCCCACCCCCCTGTCAAGGGAGCTCAGGGTGGCTTAGAATATATATATATATATATATATATATATATATATATATATATATATATATATAAACAGTAAAAATATATTAAAACCACATAACACAAGCAAATCACAAAGGGGGAATGTAAAAATAATCAAAACAAGCCCCTCCTCCCTCCCTAACCTACCCCCCAAAAAACACCCTTGACCCATCTTTCTCACCGAAGGCCTGGTGGAACAGCCAGGTCTTACACTGTTGATGGAAGGAGTGGAGATGCAGAGCCATGTGAGTCTCCCCCAGAAGGGAGTTCCACAGTCAGGGCGTGGCCACCGAAAACGCCTTCTCCATAGTTGCCCCCCCGAACAAAGAGGGGGATTTCAAGAGGGTGCTTCTGGGAGACCACAGGTGCCTAAGCCAGAGCACGAGGGGTGAGGTGATTCCTCAGATAGGTGGACCCCAGGCTGCATAGGGCTTTATAGGTCAAAACCAACATCTTGAATTCAACCCAGAAGATTATAGGCAGTCAGTACAGAGCCTGGAGCACTGGTGTAATGTGTTCACAGTGGCCCAACCCCATTAGGAGATGGGCCATTGCATTGTGCATGAGTTTCAGTCTCTGAACCATCACTATGGGTAGCCCCACGTAGAGTTCATTACAATAGTCCAGTCTAGAGGGAAAGGAAGAGAGACAATATAATCTGGGTTTTGGGTTATTAATTATTACATAAGAAAACAAGTAGTGCCATACTGGGTCAGACCACTGGTCCATCAAGCCCAGCTCCTGTCCTCCGACAGTGCTCAATCTCGATCGCATGGGAGAAGAACCAACAGTCACAATGGGCAATCCATTCCCCATTGTTCACTCCCAGCTCCCGACAGTAAGATGTTCATCCTGTAAACTACTTGCTTAATAGCCATTAATGGACCTACTCTCTAAGAACTTATCCAGTCCTCTTTTAAACTCAGCTATACTACTGGCCTTGACAACATCCTCTACCAACAGATTCCATAAGTTAATTATGTGTGAAATTAGTGATTAGTAGTTAGTGGAAAAGTACTTCCTTTTATTTGTTTTAAATCTGCTGCCAGAGAGTTTAATGGAGTGTCCCCTAGTTCTAGTACTATTTGAGAGGGTAAATAACCGTTCCCTATCCACCCATTCCACACCACTCAAGATTTTATAAACTTCTATCGTGTCCCCTCTCAGTCTTCTCTTCTCTAAGCTGAAGAGACCAAGCTTATCAAGCCTCTCTTTGTACGGAAGCCGTTCCATACCCTTTATCATTCTAGTTGTCCTTCTCTGTACCTTTTCTAGTTTGGCTATGTCTTTGTTGAGATGGGGTGACTAGAACTGCACACAATATTCCAAGTGTGTTCGTACCACTGATTTGTATAGAGGCATTTTGACATCCTCAGTTTTATTCTCCATCCCGTTGCGAATAACTCCTAACACTCTGTTTGCTTTTTTGACTTGTGCTGCACACTGGGCTGAGGATTTCAGTGTATTGTCCACAATCACTCCCAGATCCTTTTCCTGAGTGGTAACTCGTAGCTTAGTACCCAGCATTGTGCACTCATAGTTTGGATTAATTTCCCCTTGTGCCTCACTTTGCACTTGTCCACATTAAGTCTCATCTGCCATTTAGATGCCCAGGCATTCAGCCTTGTAAGGTCCTGTTGCAGTTCTTCACAGTCTGCTCATGTTTTAACTACCTTGAATAACTTGCTGTCATCTGTAAATTTGACCACCTCACTCTTACCGCCCTTTTCCAGATCATTAATGACTACATTAAACAGCACCTGTCCCAATACAGATCCCTGGGGCACACCACTTTTTACATCTCTACATTGTGAAAACTGACCATTTAGTCCTACTCTTTGTTTCCTATCCTTTAACCAGTTACCAATCCATAAGTAAGACACCACCTCCTATCCCATGACTTTTTAATTTTCTCAAGGGTCTTTTATGTGGGATTTTATCAAATGCTTTCTGGGAATCCAGGTACACTATATCTACCAGGTCTCCCTTGTCCACATGCATATTTACACCCTCAAAGAATTCCAACAGATTAGTAAGGCATGACTTATCTTTGCTAAATCCATGTTGACTCTTCCCCATTAAGTCATATTTATCAACATGCCCAGTGATTCTGTTCTTAATGATAGTTTCCACCATTTTGCCCGACACTGGTCTGTAGTTTCCAGGATCACCTCTGGATCGCTTTTTAAATATCAGGGTAACATTTGCCACCCTACAGTCCTCAGGTACAGTGGAAGATTTTAGCGATAGTTTGCAAATTACTAATAGTAGGTCTGCAATTTCATATTTGAGTTCCTTCAGAACTCTGGGTTGAATCTGGTCCTGGGAATTTGTTACTATTTAGTCTGTCAATTTGCTCTAGACCCTCCTCCAGTGTTACATTGATTTGTGACAGTTCTTCCAATTCATCGGGTGATTCAGATGTTACGAGATCACAGTGAACCACGGTGAATACCCACCTGTGGTCACTGTGCCTCGAACGTCTGTTTAGCAGCCGCCAGATGTTCGCCACGCTCAATCGGCACATGGGGTCAATTTCAACCACGCTTCCTGGGCTCCCCGGGGGTATTTCCCCGGGAAGCGTGGTGAAAGTGATCCCCGGCGAGACCAAAAAAAAATCACGTCTAGTCGAGTGCCACAGTCCGGGATCACCGGCGGGATCCCGGGCCATGGCAAAGTCGGCCAAATGCTGCGGCCGCATTGGCCCCGCCACCTGTCCGTCTCCCCAGAGGGTGGGCAGTGGGGAGCATGGAGGGGGCGGGGCCGTGCAGCCGTACAGTGCACCGCGCGGCCCCGCCAACTCCCAGATTCACCGCCGGGATCCCCCGGCATGTCTGATACGGCGTGACGGGGTCATCCCGGCGGGGGATGAATTGGTTGTTTTCGGTAACTGGCCCCGTAATGTCTGAAAACACCCAGTATCTACAAAGTAAGGTTCTGGTGTGGGTATCTCCCCAACATCAGCAAACATAGGGGTCTTCAGCAGCAATTCCACCTATCCAGTGGAAATCCACTAGAAATAACAACAAAAAAAGAATAAGGGAAATGACAATATGTATTTATTACTCTAATGCATTGGAAAAATTATCTGCAGAGATAAAACCCTGGTTGTATAAATCAATAAAATTAAAATAATTACAATGTGCCTCATTGTATGGTTGACAAATCCATGTACACCATCAGCAAAGCTCAACCATTAATATGTTATACAGATATTAGGCATCATAAGCAAAACACACAAACAAATGTGCTTTGGGGAAAACCCCTTCTTCAGTGCTATAATACTGTAAAAACCACAAATAGGCACTGCAAACAAACAGAAAGAGAAGAGTGATTTAGCAGAGTTGTCTCCAGTTTAAGCAAATCATTTTTGCAAATCCCAACCATGTATCCACTACATACCTAAAGCCACTTGGGCGTTGCACACACCCCGTTACAAGTCAAGGCAGTGGGAGAGAGAAGGATGAAAAGCCACCCCCAAATAGGACTCTTAGGCCCTTTTTATACAGACGCTCTAACACCCATAAAATGGGTGTTACATTTTATTATACATGTTGCAGTATACCACTGCAGCCAATCACCATGGGCCCTGTGCAGTGTGCACACATGATGCCTCCACCCAGTTCCTCTGGGTGGAGATGAGTGTTGGACGGTGCATGGGGAGCATTTCCCTGGGTGGAGATGGGTGGGGGCGTCTGTGTAAACGCCACTTTCGGTGGTTGTTGGTGAGTGTTTGCTCCCGGCCAACACCCATCTCCACCCACACCCACAGAGCAATGGAAGCCACTGATGGTTGCTCCGTGGGTGGGTGTATCAGTGGCCTCCTGGTATCAATGTCCCTAATCTATAAATCCAGTATACCTCCCTACCTCTGTAACGGTTTGATGTGTCCATCCTTCAAGGGTACTATTTCTATACACAGAAACCTGAGATCTTGTTCCCTGTGTCCTTCTTTGGCAAAATATTTCATCAAAGGTTCCTTAAACTTCCTTCTCCTTATATTTCTAAGGTGCTCCATAATTCTAGTCTTCAACATTCTGGAGGTGTAGCCCACAAATATCAAATTACATGGACATATGAAGAGATAGATAACTGATACAGTCCTACAGGTGGAGAAATGTAGAAATCTAAACTTCCTTTCTGTTCTGGGTGGCAAAATTCATTCATGGGCAGACTCTGGGGGCAAACTGAACAGTTACCACACCTGAAGTGACCTATCAGCGGTGTATTATGTCCCAACACCAGGGGTCTCTGAATTCTCCTAGTCTGTAGTCCAACATTCCGTTGTATGACAATATCAGTGTGGACCAATAGGTCCCTAATAGACTTGGGCTTTTTTCATGGCAAACATAGGTTTCTCATTGCAACCTGGCACATCCTCAACTATATGCCTATGTTTGAGAATAGCCTTTTTGATTTCGCCACAACCAGGACCGAACGTCAAAGGACACATGATCCTGTTAACTGGTTGCTTCACTTTAGGTTGTAGCAAAGATTCTCTAGTCAATTGCACGATCCTGAATAGGCTCTTTCTCCGTACCCTTTCTTGGTATCCCCTTCCCTCAAGTTGGCCAAACATTCATTTGCCTGTTGGAGGAAAACTGATTCTGAACTGCAATTCCTTCTAATCTTTATAAGTTGCCTATAAGGAAGATTTTCCTTTAGGTGCTTTGGGTGATTGCTGGTAAAGTGCAGATTTGAATTAATATCTGTTCATTTCCTGTACACCCTAGTATAGATGGTCCCTTGTCTATGTTCAATCAAAATATCCAAAAAAACGGATCACTTGAGAACTATATTTTAAATCAAACTGAATGCTTGCACAACACTTCCTCTAAGTCTGGGTCTGCAAACTGGCAGACGTTTGGTTCTTATTATTATTTATTATTGCAGTTTCATTATTCCATAATGCTAAAATGCTGTACTAATCCATAATGCATAATTTTTTTACAATCACCATACTGATCCTAAAGGAGATTATGTTTAATGATTCAGGCACAGATTCGGACATCTTCAGATAAAGGGACTTTTTCTCACATATCTAGAAAAATGGGCAAACAGGAAATTGATTTATATCCTTTCCTATTCATTTAACGGTTTACAAGAATTAATAATCTGACAAAACAGATTTTATTCCAGTTTTCAGTTACAATCGGAAATAGTTCATTGTCCCCAGACTGAGTGAATGAAGCACATGAACCAAAATATGAGTTGACCAAGTGCCCAACTCATTCTTAACTTCAACCCAAATGGTTTAGGGTAAAGAGGACAGGACAGGAAATATTCCTGTAAGGGAGAGGTCTTTCCATGGTCCAGAGCACTAAGGTTAATTTAAATTCATCCCATGGTTGCTACATGGGATTCTGTCCTGTTGTTCCCTTCATCCCCACCACCAGGCCCACCTTTCCTGGGCAGGGAGGCTATGTCTGGACACCCTCATGGGGTCCTTTGTAAAGGGTGGTGGTTCAGCCCAACCTGAGCCTGCTATAATCTGCAAGATAGTGCCCTCCCCCACACACCCAAAGGAGGATGGTTAAGTTATGGGCAGCCTTTGTCCTCCATGCCTCCCCATCTCCCATAAAGAGATGCCTTTATCCAATTTTCATTCTCAGTCAAAACCAGCTTTCCTTCTATATTGCACTACACCTCAATTATACTACTCAACTCCGAAGTGTTGTGTCAATTATAAACTTACCTCTAACAACAACCTGGGTGAATGCGCTATTGAGTGCTCAAGAAGCACGCAAGAGACTGAAGGCACTGTGGGGAAGATGGGCGGGGGGGAGCCCAACAAAAGCAACTTGCTATCACTGGGAAACATTCCTTCCTGGTCCCTTAAATAGCAAGGCATACAGAATAAGCCCACAGTGCCACACCAAAGAGTAGTACATGCTGCTACTCAAGCCCTGACAGCCCCATTGGAGGAGGAATGGAGGTTAGCACTATATGGGGGAGCAACCTCACCTATTGAGAGCTCACTCCCACTCTACTCTGCTGTGAAACAATAGGCCCAAAGGCACATATGCCTCTCCTCTCTATTCAGTCTCTGGCAATCGACCAACCTCACCCCCTCACTCTATCCTAATGGGGTCAGGAAAATCATCCACCTAAGTGAGGATGTGGGGAACATTTTCTTAAGTATAGTCAAAGATGCAGCATTGATACACTGGTAGAGAAGATGGTGATGAAGAATATGTAGGACTGAAATGAAGTCTTGGAAAACTTCAGAATTCAACAAATATTATGGTATTTGGTCTGGAAAGCCAGAATTCCAAAGTTCCAAGGACAAAGGCTGTTGTTCGGAAAACTCCAGAAACTTCAGAAACTGCTACATGCATGGGGGGCTGGTGGACAGCTGATCTTCCCTTGCCTTCTTCTGTAAATGAAACTTTAGTGCCATATTTGGTAGGAGGGGGGTATGAGAGGGGACAGGTCGGTGAAGGTAAGTCAGATGGGAAGCTTTTGATTGGCTGGCAGGGCAAAATAAAAGTGGCTTCTCTCCCCTTCTGTCCAAGCTCGCCTCATCAACTGTCTCTCTGATATCTCCACCTGGATGTCCCAATGTCAACTCAGGCTCAACATGGCTAATACTGAACTCCTTATCTTTCCTCCCTACCCTTCCTCTCCCTCTTCCCTGTCCATCCTTATCGATGGGGTTACGATTCGTTCCGTTCCCCAAGCCCGTAGCTTGGGCTTCGTCTTTGATTCTCACCTTTCTTTTAAACCTTACATCGATTCTGTTGCCAAGTTTTGTCACTTCGCCCTCCATAACATTGCTCGAATTCTCCCCTTTCTCTCTGTCGCCTCAGCCAAAACCCTTGTTCACGCCATGGTCATCTCTCGCCTTGACTACTGCAACCTCCTCCTTGCTGGCCTCCCCCACTCTCACCTGTCCTCCCTTATCTCCATCCAAAACTCCGCTGCTAGGGTCATCCACTCAGCCCATCACTTTGACCACGTGCAGCCTATCCTCTCCTTGCTTCACTGGCTCCCTCTTCCTGAATGCATCCTTCACAAACTCCTAGTATTCACCTACAAAACCCTTCCAACCTGGCTGCCCCTTACCTCTCAGCCCTAATCTCCTTGCACACCCCTGCACGCACTCTTCACTCCTCCTCTGTCCACTTCCATGCTCTCCCTCGTCTCCCCTGCTCCCTTAACCGCCTTCGTCCTATCTCCCTTGCTGCCCCCTATGCCTGGAACTTCCTCCATGCCCACATCCGCCTTGCCCCTTCCCTCTGCACCTTCAAATCCCTCCTCAAAACTCACCTCTTCCTTGCTGCCTTTCCCAATGCCTGTTAGAACTCTCCCTGCTACTGTCTGTCCTCCCCACAGACTCCTGCCAACTGCAACCAAGCCAAGCACGTGCATCTGAGACTTCGCATCCACTTGAATGTTATTTATCCCTTGTCTCTCCCTATGTCCCTTCTCCTTGTCTTCCCCCTCAGTGTCTATAGACTGTAAGACATAGACAGGAACCACGTCTATCTTACTGTTCTGTAAAGCACCAGATACACAGCTGGTGCTGTACAAGTGCTCATAATAATAATAATAATAATTATAATAATAATATTATTATTATTATTATTATTATTCTCTTTGGTGAATTTGGCTGTGTGCTACAGTGCTGCTGGGTCTGTAAGTAATCAGCTGGGGAGAAGGGGTGCCTGTCCTGTTCTGGCTTGGCATGGCATGGCATAATTTGACCTGTTCTGTCCATAGGGCCAGTGCTGAAGGATGCGGGTTACCTTTATCATCCCATATAGTTTTTCTAAAAAAAAAAACAATTAGGTGCCACATTGCTTTTAGTTCTGACTGCTGCTTGGTTGGTACTTGGCACCATGAGGCCAGAGAAATCTATCTGCCTGGCTCCACTTCCCCTTGCCTGGTCTGTTCAAGTTACCATTGCCACAGTACCAATGCCATGCCAAGAGGGTGCCATTGGCGGGGGTAGGGGTAGGGTGAATGTCAGATATCTTAGTTTTGTGACTGCTGGTGCCTGTGGGCTTGCTGTCTTTTGGTGGGATTTATTTCTCCATGCAGTTGCAGACTGTTTTTCAGGGTTGTTATATTCTTCTTAAGCTAATGACCCTTGCTAGGCTGCATTTTTGTGCAGTGTTTGGTTGGCATGATGATTAAAGTGGGTGCACTACTCACTGCTGATGGTGGGCCATGATGTGGGTACACTACTGTTGTTGGGGTTTTTTGGATTTCTGTAAGCAGTTGCATTTTTGCGAGGTTGTCTTCTGGAGCAATTGTCCCACTCTTGCTATCCTGCTTTTCTGGGTAGTGTTTTTCTGGATAGTGCTTTTGGCTGTGGGTTCAAGAACTTTGCAACAACTTTCCTAAGTTTTCTGAGGTCCAGGATTCCGTGTCCAAATTCCAAAACTTCAGAAACAGTGTGGAAGGCCCCCTAAGTACTTGAGCTGATTATTCGGAACTTTGGTATTCACCCCGAGTACTCAGAAGTACTATTAGTACAATCCTAAGAATAACACAAGAGTGAGGACAATTTGTGAATGTAATAAAGTCAGGAGAACAGGGAATAAACGTAAAGCAATGATAGTTCACACTGCACAAAATCTGCCAATAAGGACGTTAATTTTACTGCAAAGTTTTATAGGCTGCTCAATGAAGTAACCAACAAGGCAACAGTAATGTGAAAATGCTAGCGGTAGCAGGGATGTGAAAGTAAAGCACTCAAAACAACTTCCTGAAAGGAAATGCAGCAACATTGAAGGAGTCAGTTCTGTTCCCATCAAAATGATAGCAAATTATCAATCTACTAGCGGCCCTGCAATCTATTTGTCAAGTAGGTGGCAGCTGTATCACCTACAAGACAAATGCACAAAAAAGGCTCATGTAGTTGATGGCTGCAGGGTGAACAGTATCATTACCCTGACTCACCAGCAAAGGGCTACCTCTTTCAAACAGGGAAAGCTAGCCTGCCTTCTATGGTGTTTTCTATCCTTGATTGTGATTAAACTACTCAACATTTTGACCTTCTGTGATTTTTATGCAAAACTACAGGTCATTAGCTTTAATTCAGTACCATATATGTTACACTTTTCATAGCACAATTGTGGTCATTTTAAAACGGGCCTCAGTGGGTGGGGGGAAGGGTGTGCAGCCAAGGTGGGTGGAGATGGGTGTAGTGCAGGAGCACACATGTGCCTTGACACATCCCCCGCAGCATTCTAATGGGTTTCTCCACCCATCTCCACGCAGCAAAACTGCGTGGAGGTGTCTCATGTGAAAAGGGGCTATGAAAGCTAAGCCTATAACCATCAATAGCATACATTTTTAGCATATAGATTTTTATGGTATCAGAATGGTTGGTAGGTTAACACTTCTGTTAATCTGGAGTTAATGCACCAATTTTGATGAAATGTTTGTGACTATGTGGTAAAGAATATATCAAGAAGAGAATTATGCCCTATTTTTTGTCTTCCCAGAACGATGTAACTCAAATGTGATCTGAGAGCTGGGAAAGATCACACATATCTTCTCAATTTCATGACTGTATCCCTGTAACCCCCCCCCCCCCTTTAAGTGTATATAAGGCCATCTCATGGTTCATTGTAAAGTAGTATCTGAGATTCAGATAGCATTACTATAGGTCTCAGATGTATTATTCCTGTCTCTCCCTATTTTCCTCTCCCTTGTCCATCCTAGACTGTAAACACTTCAGGACAGAGACTTGTCTCTAATTCATGAATGCTCAGTGCTAAGCACAGTGTTCGTGCTACATAATAATATAACATCTTGTGCGCTATCACAGATAAGAGAACTGTTTTCATGATTACTACCTCTGACAATTGACATAGTGACTGATCTGTTTTTAGACGTGTGCGGCGGCGCCCGTGCTTGTTTTCCAAAAGACCCGGGAGTCTGATTTACATGTGACGCCGCCGCCGAATGTGTGCATGCGCAGGTGATGCGCATCCATTTCCGGCCGTGTATGACCAGCCTCGATCGCCGACCCGGTCAGTTCGCGGCCGGAAATGGATGTGCATCGCCCATGCATGTGCGTATTCGGCAGCGGCGTCATGTGTAAAGCGGACTTCCGGGTCTTTTTGAAAACAAACGTGGGTGCCGCCGCGCACATCTAAAAATGGCCTTAGTTTCTGAGTTTTGAGAAACAGCAATGAATCCCCACCATAGGGGAACCATGGCATAGATCCCCTCCCCTGCAAACCCCAACATTCCCCTCCTAACTCTCATGGTCTCTCATATTTCCTCCCCCACCTAAAACCTTAAAACAGCTGTGATATACAAAGGAAATGGAATGCAGCTGCAAAGACCAAAGGTGACACATTGAAAAGTGAAACATTGTTCTTCAAATTTGTCATCCATACGATTCGCACCTTGACAGTCTAGAATTTGGAGTATATCTGTGTGTTAATGTCTGCATGTTAATATGCAACAGTAAGCCCTAGCTATCAAGGGTTTTTGAAAGCATATTTGAAAACTCATTTGAGAGTTCCACAAATTGTTCATAATGCACATCTAAAAATGCCCTGATCGTGATTCTCAAAGACGTGACATTGCAATCTTGTAATCCCCAGTACTGCCTTTTGGTCACAGGAGATGAGTGATCACAGGTGATTAAAAAAAAAAAAACCTCGTGATTTTCACACACATCTAAAAATGCCCTGAGAAGTGGTATTCATACTGTGCTTTATATCAGGCTGTTGTCCCTGTAGCGCAAACGAAGGTGACAGACAACTGTTTGAGTCAAAAAGGCCACAACTCTTTATTAACTAAGAAACTCAGTCCGGGACGAGAAAAGGGGGAAGGAGGGACAAATCCAACAACACCCCCCCCCNCACACACACACACACACACACACACACACACACACACACACACACACACACCTGTCAGGTCAACTAACATGAGCAAAGTCCTGGTCAGACACCACTGATCAACCTTAAACTAGCCAGGACCCCAGTCTAACCGGGGCTGACGGATGGATGGCTAGTGCAGCCAGCTAGGGATTGGTGCTATCCTTCATAGATGGTGCTGCTGACTGAACCACCCAGGACCAGAGTTGAAGCTGTGGGTTGGTCGTCCCCTGATCAGCAGCCCTCCAGCCCCCATCGCTTAGGAGGTGACTCAGTTGTATTCGATTCCATGGCCCTTTTTACAGAGGCTGCAGTGCAGGGGGGTCAGTATCAGTGCCATGGTCCATGTGTGGTAGGTGGGAGGAGGGTGCAGATGGGTGCACGCCCATCTACACCCACCTCCACCGAGCAACACGTATGGAGCAACCATCGTTTTTGCCAGTTGCTGCATTCATGGGGGATGGATGTCGGTGGGTGTGCATGCATGTACACAGGAGCACACACGCACGCACACACACACCTCACCCACCCACTGCAGGATTTATACGGGTGACACCAACGCATGAACACCCTGGATGCCACCTGTGTAAAAAGGGCCCATGAATTTTTTGCCTTAAGTAGTTATCCCTAACCTTGGACCTCTGTTACTACAAGCCCTAGAGTTGTGACAGGTAAATTAACCTCACCTTGAATGCACCCTTATATTACCGATTACATATTCTGGAGAGTGATGATACTACTACTACTACTCCTCATTTGTATAGCACTATTAGGCATATGCAGTGCTTTACAGTCACAGATTTTCAGAGACAGGTACTATGGGGAAAGCGGAAAAAAAAATTCCCTGCCTGGCCAATTGGCTTAGAACTAAGAAAAATTCCTTCATGGCCCCAAGTAATGGTGACCCGCTGTGCCCTAGTACCAGTCCAAGAGGGTGAGTTGGTGGGTGGGTGTTCAGCCTCTGTGCAAACGCTCGGACTAGCAAGTCCCACCCTCTGTTCCCTCTTATAAGGGATAGGAAAGCACCTTAGAGGAGCACTCTACCCTCACTCCCCTAGTTGTAAAAGATCCG
Organism: Sphenodon punctatus; assembly: GCA_003113815.1. NCBI lineage: Eukaryota > Metazoa > Chordata > Lepidosauria > Sphenodontia > Sphenodontidae > Sphenodon > Sphenodon punctatus. The sequence continues at coordinate 1,486,161 of QEPC01001365.1, forward strand.
CAGATAGACGCAAAAGCACCACTATTCTGGTGTATGAGCCAGGAGCTAGCCAGCCCATTATAAGTCTTAGAGGCCCCCTACTGCTTCCTTGCCCATGGGAACAATGCCCCTCCCCCAACAGATTCATGGAGGGGAGATTAATTATTGCTCATGTTAAAGTAAAAACAGCTTAAGTGTTGCACCCAAACCCATTATTTCTCAATAAGTAAAGCAACACAAAGAATAACTTCACGGATACATACAACTGAATTGAGATCATGCCCTCTTGTTTGGTCTAATTAACTTGAGAATCTGGTCATGCTCTTGAGACAAGCTAACAGGAGTTATGAGAATATGTTTTATGAGCTCAAGCCCAAATTGCAAATTTCTCTCCTGTTCATTATAGCCACACAGCTATAAACGAGACTAGTCTGAATATCAGGGAGAGAATTAGTAAAACATTTCTTTAGCCACACAACAGTTCGCTGACTTATTTAACATAGCATCAAGGCTTCTACTGAGCCAACAAAGCATATCTGTCTTTTTTCCTTACAGTCTTACTACTGGGGTATGATCTGTTAATGGAGATAGACAGTTTCAAAGTTAACTTTCCAAAGAAAATTAAACTTTTTTTTTTTTAAAGCAGAACTCAAAGCTAAGCTTTGTGTTTCTATATATTCAGTTCGCCCGTTAAGAAGGGAAATGGGCTTCCCATGGTCTGCTGGCTGAAGACTGTAGATACTAACTGCTAATGCAAGGTGCCACTAGTGGATTTCAGGAGCCAGAAAAGGCTAAAGATGCTGAGTACAGTTCATAGAAGTTCAAACAGAAGTTAGAAAAAGCTACAAGGATGGTATAATTCTTTTTACAAAATGTTTATTATTTTGGCTAGGGTGAAAGCGTAAAGAGAGAAGACATCTTGCAAATAAACAAATCTGACAAAAGAAAATCACTTCCAGTTAGATTGTCCCTTGTCCTTTTACTAGAATGTACCAGTGCCTAATAAATTGGTATGTTCTAAATTGCAATATTCCTATCTTAAGTATGTAATTCAACAGATAGAAATTGATATGTACTATGTTATGCAATATTTCCATCTTGTTTTTTCTATTAGAAATAAGTACACTGCAGATCCTTCGGATTATCCTGCTGTTTAGTTCTTAACAAGATGCATTTACAAAACTTCTACAGTGGAATATTAAGAATTATTAATCTAAATACTGAAAAAGGTCACACTCAAGCACTCCTTTGTGGTTCCTTCCTTGCTTCATAGTTCTTTCCCCTTGTTAATACAGTTTCTCTCATCATCAATAGTTTTTTGTAGGGGTGGGAAACTGGGGAGAATACTGGGTACCGGATGTACCAGTATCGGATCTCCCAGGTACCAGATTTACCGGTATTGGCAAACCGGATTTTTAACATTGGCCGTGGTACCGGATATTTTACATTGCGGCTATTGACTCCAATGGCCACAATGTAAAAAATCCAGTACCGCGGCCAATGTTAAAAATCCAGTATGCCGGTACAGGTAAATATCAGATTTATTGGATTAAGGCCATTTTTAGACGAGACAAAAACGGCGGCTGATCCTTTGATCAACCGCCTTTATTTGCGCTCGTCTATCTGTTCCAGCTGCATCTTACCCCGCGTCGGAGGGAGCAGGTGATCCTGCCCCCTCCAACGCGGATCCCTGAAGTGCCGGCTTAACGCCGCACTTCCGGGTTCCCTGGGCTTATGCGCATGCGCGGAAGGGCGCACATGCACACAAAGACTCTCTGCCGTGTCTGAACAGCAGACACGGCAGAGAGAGGAAGACGGGGGACAGATGCCGGTGCTGGATGATCCCGCTTGTCAGCGGGATCGTCTATCAACGCCCTAAGCTGATACACCGAAATACCGGCAATATCGGATCTTGGGAGAACCAGTATTTCCACACCTAGTGTTTTGTAGGGATGGGAAGATTGGTATCTGATCAATACAATTCTCTTGATTTGGAGACAAATTGGGAGAAGTGTATTGATCTGATTTGATGATGGAGGATCTGATGTCCCCCATCGGATCCCCTGGGCAGGATAAAGTTCCTTCCAAAGTACTCAGGGATAAAGCTCCTTCTAAAATACCCATCCTGCCATCACCTTTGCCTCTCCGGAACCTTGGCAGGGGGAGACAGTGACAGTGCTATTTTGCAAAATGGCATCCAGTCTGTGCATGCTCAAAAAATGGCTGGGAAATTTTGAAAAATGGCTGAGATGACACAGAACAGTCATGTTAGGCATTTCCCACATGCACACTGCTTTTCTTGATTAATCTCTTCCTGGTACAGCAGCTCACTGGAGCCTAGGAAAAAATGGTGAGTAAGCAAACTACCCTCCCTCCCCACCCCTGCGCAATCCCTCTTCTCCTCTCTTGAACCCTGTACACCCCCTCTACCCACAGTGCTGCCTCCTCTGGACACCTACCCTGTGCCAGGGCTAGGAAGAGGCCCAGGGAAGGCAGAGTTGGGGGCAGACATATGAATTAAAAATGCATTGCTCATAACTGATACCAATTCCGATTACTATGATTTAAATCAGAATTTAACTTGGGTAGGTCGGATAGCAAACTGTTACCAATTTTTAAAACAATTTCCCCTCCCTAGTGTTTTCATGTCTTCCACTGGAATTTTACCATACTTCCTTGAGTACATATCGAATCATGCTTACAGTTCTGGAATCAGCTCCCCAGATCCAAACATTAGCTAAGTAGTAAAGAGGGCAGCTAATTCAAGCCTTTGAACAGCAGGAAACAAACCTCTTTGAAAGCATATTATGCTACAAAATTTTCATCACTCCCAATTGACAATCAGAGAAAAATCAAATAAAAAGTATCATTTTTGTATCCACTTTTAGGCAGTAGTCAAATTCAGGCAGGAGTCAAATTTGCAAAGCTTTATAGTCTCTCATGAACTGTTGTTAGTAATTTTCTTCTCCAGTCCCTTCCCCATTTTTTTTCCTGCTCAGAGCTACTCTGAGCACTGACATCTGATTGACAAAGTCCTTCATTCTCAAAACATACAGATGAAGGTTTCCCCAGTGAGAGAAGTCAGGTGAAATGCTTGAGAGCACAATAAACAACTCGAGTTTCCTCCAGTGTCATTGTTTTATGCAGCCTTGAAAGAGGTATTGGAGTTCTATTTCAGTGTGTCAGGTGAAAGGAGCAGATGGACAAAATGTATCCTGGTTCTCATCGGTATTTCAGCTACTCAAATTTGACATGATTTAAATCACCTTTTCAATCCCAATCAAAAAGTGATAACATTTTCAGTAACTGATAAAAGGTAAACAAGAATCTAAGGGTACCTGCAGTCATTTAACTTGTATCCTTTCACACCCTTCAAATCAGAGTGAAGCTGAGAGATACCCCCACCCCCATCATGGTAGGTGGGTGGATCACTGGACAAAGTGTGGGGGCAGGAACGACTGGCCACACGTTCCCTATTTTCCCTGCCCCCGAATTGTGTGGCCACTGGCCCAGCCAGGCACATTTGTTTAATGCTCCAGCCCAGCACACACCCTGTTCACCTGAGCTGCCAGTCCTGGATCAGCTTCCATTTTTACCCGAAGTTCCCACTGAAATCAGGAGAGCCACCACCTGGAAAACTACCAACTTGCTTAGGCTTGGCCATCTGCATTTCCCTGCCGTCAGTCAGTTTAATCTGTTTCCATAGTTTTGAAGAGACCACTTAAGTTCCATTGATAGGTCTCAAGATTAGTATAGTGGAGGGACATCACTCCAGTTCCAGCAAGACCAACTTACACTGACTAGATTTACCATCATCAGCCCCTTCATACAACCAGGGAGCAAAAGCTAAACGAACCAACTAGGTCCATGGCACCCAGTAAGACTGGTATTCAAACTTAAGACTTTATGGTTCAAAGTCAAGCACCCTGTTTATTGAACATCACCAGCTCTCTGTTGCATCTAGAAAGCAGTTTACATATTTAATCTTCCCATTGGATGTCTCTCCTCACCAACAAAAATGAATGAATGAGTGAATGGATGAATGAATGAAATTAAGAGCATTTTGGAAAATTTGGGTCTCAATCATTTATCTAAGGACTGCAAAGAGGATAGAGTGTACTGCCAAATCTAAAGGACGTATCTACCCACTTTTGTACTAGTGGTCTAGCCTGACATAAAGAGCAGTAGGAAGAAGATTCCAAGGAGTAAAGATTGAGGTGATCATATCTTCAGATGACACAAAGTTATTCAAGATAGTTAAAACATGAGTGGACTGTGAAGGATTGCAAGAGGATCTTGTGAGACTAAGTGATTGGGCATCTAAATGGCAGATGAAATGTAATGTGGACAAGTGATACACATAGGGAAGAATAATCCAAACTATATGTACAGAAAGCTTTTAAATTAGGGGAAAGTACCTTGGAGTCATTGTGGACAATACATTGAAATCCTCAGCTCAACCAAATAGGATGGTTTGCCCCGGAAGGCATATGGAACCAGGAAGGTTCCAGATCACTCTAGGGGATGTTTCCTCTGATCTCAATGGCCGGTCACTCGATGACCTCGTGACCATGTGGAATTACGTGTTGGTGGAGGACATCGACCGTGTGTCTCCCAGGCATCTGCTCCTGAACCACCGACAACGCAGGTCCCCGTGGTATACAGAGGAGCTGTGGTGGATGAAGCGGGAAGGGTGGCGGTTAGATCGACAGTGACATCACTTGTGTACTGAAGATGACCGATTGCAGCATAGAGTCTGGTTATGTACCTATGCTGTTGTGGTGCAGGAAGCAAAGAAAGTTTTCTTTGCTGCTCTCATTGTGTCCACTAAGTCCCACCCAGCAGAGCTTTTCACAGTGATGAGGGGGATGGTCAATCCAGCCCCCCTCCAACTGGATCCAGAGTCATCAAATGCCTGCTGTGATTTGTTTGTGGACTTCTTTGAGGATACAATTGCTCAAATCCACCACAGTTTTGATGCAACATTTTTAGTAGTAGGTGAGCCAGAGGCAGTAGAAGCCCCTTCTTGTCCTGTTTTGTGGGATGAATTTCAGGATGTGTCATGCTCAGATGTGGGGTATGCTCTTGGGACTGTTAGTGCCATTTATTGTAAATTAGATCAATTCCCATCCTGGCTGGTTAAGGCTAGCCAGGAGACATTAAGGCCGTTGCTGGTGGGGATTGTCAATGCCTCCCTTGGAGAGGGCAGGGTGTGGGGAATGTCTCAAGGAGGCTGTGGTGAACCCCTGTTCAAGAAACCACCACTGGACGTTGGCATCCTGGCAAGCTATGGGCTGGTCTCTAACCTTCCCTAACTTTTTTAGGGAAGGTTATAGAATGGGTGGTGGCTCTGCAACTACAGGAACATCTGGACCACATCAATTTTCTTGATCCCTTGCAGTCTGGCTTTCATCCAGGTTATGGCATGGAGACTGCGCTTGTGGCCTTGGTCGACAACCTCTCCCGTGAGTTGGACCAGGGTCATTCGACCCTGTTAATCCTGTTAGTTCTCTCAGGTGAGTTTGATACAGTTGACCATGAGTTGTTGGTGACTTGGCTGCGGGACCGGTCAGGGATTAGCAAGACTATACTTGAGTGGTTCTGCTCTTTCCTGGCTGGGAAAACCCAGAGTATGGTCCTGTGTGATTTTTCATCTTCTCCCTGGAGTCTCAAGTGTGGGGTTCCGCTGGGTTCCAGGACCATCTTGTCCCTTCTCTTCAATGTGTATATGCAGCCTTTGGGGGAGGTTGTCAGGGAGTTTGGCGTACGGTATCATCAATATGCTGATGTCATCCAGCTATATCTCTCATTTTCATCAGACTCAGCCCCAGAAGTCTCTGTGCTTACCTGATGTTTGGCAACTGTGGGGGATTGGATGAGGGTGAACTGCCTGAAGTTAAATCCTGACAAGATGGAGGTGTTGGTTGTGGGGAAAGCCAAGGGAGTGGTGGCCCCCCATAATTGATGGGGTCTGTCCTCCCCTGGTATCTCAGGTTCGGAGTCTGGGGGTGCTCCTGGATCCAGTTCTTCCTGGATGTCCAGGTGACGACTGTGGCAAAGGGGGAATTCCGGCAGTTACATCTGGTACATCAGCTTAGGTCGTATGTCACAGACTCTGATCTGGCCACAATCATCCATGTTTTTATTACCTTGAGGCTAGACTACTGTAATGCACTCTACGTGAGGCTGCCCTTGGTGCTTGTTTGGAGACTGTAGTTGGTGTAGAACATGGCGGCTTGTCTCCTAATGGGGACAGGTCAACGCAAGCACATTATACCGTTGCTTCGTTCTCTGCACTGGCTGTCAATAGTCTTCTAGGCCCAATTCAAGGTTTTGGTGTTGAAATTTAAAGCCCTAAACTGCCTGGGCCCCACATACCTTCAGGACCGCCTCACCCTCCGGGTCCTGGATCGGCCCCGTGACCAGCCAAGGGCACCCTTCTTGAGGTCCCCTGGGTTTCCTGGGTGTTGAACTTGAGGAGGGCATTCTCTGTGGCCATGCTGCAGCTGTGGAACTCCCTCCTGTTGGAGGTCCATTTGACCACCGACCTCTCCTCTTTCCATAGACAATGTAAGACCTGGCTGTTCCGCCTTTCCTTTACTGAGGGAGATGGGGTGGGTGGGTTGAGTTAGGGAGGCTTAGGGGGTTAAATTGCTTTTTATTTGATTTGAATTTTATTTGAAATTTGTTTTAATCTATTTGTAATGTTGTTAGCCACCCCGAGATGCTTTTAGCAGGAGGGGGTGGCATACAAATTTTATTATAAATAAATAAATATAAATTTTAAAAATGTGAGGTTGTAGTCAAAAAAGCAAACAGAATGTTAGGTATTATTTGGAAAGGGATAGAGAATAAAACTGAACACATCATAATGCCCCTATATACATCGATGGTGTAACTGCACCTTGAGTACTGTGTGCAATTCCCATCACCCTGTCTCAAAAAAGATATAGTAGAACTTGAAAATCTACAGCATAGGGCAACAAAAATGATCAGGGGGTTGGAACGGCTTCCATATAAAGAAAGGCTTGATAGGTATGGGCTCTTCAGCTTGGAGAAGAGAAGACTGAGTGCGGATAGATAGAGGTTTATAAAATCTTGAGTGGAGTGGAGTGAGTAGATAGGGATCATTTTTTCAGCCTCTCAAGTAGTACAAGAACTAGGGGATACTCCATGAAACTAACTGGTGGCAGATTTAAAAAAAATAAACAGAAGTATATTTTCACTTAACGCACAGTTAAATTGCGGAATTTGTTGCCAGAGAAGGTTGTCAGGTCCAGTAGTATAGCTACGTTTTTAAAAAAGGGACTGTACATATTTTTGGAGAATATATCTACTATTAACAGCTATTAGCCAAGTAGATTATGAGATAGGAACTTCTTATTGTCGGGAGCAGGGAGAAATCAGCAGGTGATGGATTGCCCATTGTGACTGCTAATACTTCTTCCATGCAATCAAAATTGGCCACCATCCAAGACAGGATGCTGGGCTTGATACACCATTGGTCTGACTCACTATGGCACTTCTTATGTTCTCAATTCAAATTTTGCACAAACTGTATAAGATAGAGTTGAAACACGACTCTAACCCAGTGTGTCAAATCCTACCTTACTAAGATGTTTTTATTAGAGATTATCAGTTAAACCCTTGACAAAACATTCTTTGAAGAAAAACAATGAGTTTGGATTTAGTTGGAAAAAAAGTTGTCTTTCTCACAAAATTTGACATTGATAAAAATTTTGGACAAAACAAAAGTTTTAGTAGTCAAAACAAGAACATTAGAATATAATTTAAAACTTTTTGTTTCAGAGTTCTGTATGTTCAGCAGAGTTCTGCTGTCTTGTTGCTATCCCAGTGTTTGGAGGCCATGGCGGAGTGGATGTGGCAGAGCAGACTGAAGCTCAACCCCGATAAGAAGGAGGTGATGGTGGTGGGGAGAGCGAGGGAGGTGTTGGTCCCCCTGATTGGGGGAGTCCGCCCTCCAATAGCTCAGCAGCTTTGGAATCTGGGGGTGGTGTTGGACTCGGATCTCTGCCTGGATCGACAGGTGGAGGTGGTGGTGAAGGCCGCCTTCTGCCAGTTGTATCTAGTGAGGAGGCTGCATCCATACATCTTCGGGACAGATCTGGCCTCCCTCATCCATGCCTTCGTTACCTCGAGGTTGGACTACTGCAATGTGATCTACACGGGGCTGCCCTTGTTCCTGGTCCAGAGGCTGCAGCTATTGCAGAATGCGGCGGCCCAGCTCCTGACGGGGTCGGGTTGTCGGGAGCACATAACACCAGTGCTCCGAACTCTACACTGGTTGCCAATAGTGTGCCAAGCCAGGTTCAAGGTATTGGTATTAATCTATAAGACCCTTCACTGTCTGGGACCCTCGTACCTCAGGAACCGCCTCGCCCTCCGTGCTCCAGAGTGGCTCCTTCAGTTTGCTGGGGGTGCCTTCTTAGAGGTCCTCCGTGTTAGGCAGGGGGCTACAATGGAGAGGGCATTCTCGGTTGCCGGGCCACGTCTTTGGAATTCCCTCCTGGAGGAAGCTCATCTGGCCCCAAGTCTTTTGACATTCCGGTGGGCTTGTAAAACCTGGCTGTTCACCCAGGCCTTTGGGGAGGAGGGTGGGTTAGGGTGTTGGCTCTCTCCTACCTTTAGTTTTATAGTTTTATCTTTTTTGTTTCCCAAATACTGTTTTAAGTATAACTTTACTGTGTTGTTTTAAAATGTTTTTATGATTGTTTTATGAAACTGTACGTCGCCCCGAGATGCTGTAAGCATGGGGGGTGACTCAGAAATGTTTGAAAATCAATCAGTCAATCAGTCAATCAATAAATGTTTGTGCTGCATCTTAAAAGAAAAAAAAAATAACTGCAGATGTACAGTACATCGAAAATGAAAAATAGAATTTTCTGTTTAAAAAATGAGCAACATAAAATTTTGTGGTTATCATTCTAAGAACAAAATTGAAAATGTCTCTTTCAGTCCTAGGGCACTTTTAGACGATCCCACTCACATGCAGGATCGTTCAGTATCAGCATCAGGCACTTGCCTTCCTTTCTACGACGTGTCTGATGTACAGAAGAGCATCAGACACGGCGTAGAGTGTATGTGCGCATGCGCGCCTTTCTGCGCGTGCGCACTCTGGCCGGAAGTGCTGCGTAAAGCCGGCACAGTGGCGATCCGCCTTGAAGGGGGCAGGATCGCCAGGCCAGCTTCACGTGGTGGAGATCCGGCATTAGGGCGCAGCGAGGATTTAGATGGGCGGCAACAATGGCGGCTGATAAAGGACTCAGTCGCCATTTCCATCTCATTTAAAAGCGCCCCTAGTTTTAACATAAGAAATTATTTATGCCATTTCTATTTAGAAAAAAAAGACATTAATCTAAATTAAGGCATGTATGCATTGTGCAAGGAATATTTTTAAATAAATCCATTTGTTTTAAGAAATGATTTAAACAGTGAAAAGTCAACACAAGTTGAGGTATATAATTCAAGCACAGGCATTCCTTATTTGTCCACTTATGCTGTCAAATATTACCTGACTCTATCTTCTTCAGCCATCCAACAGCAAGATTACCTCTTTCTAAATCAGTTGGGGATGCTTCCGTTCCTCTGCTATTTCTTACCTCTACACTTCACAATATTGAATGGTTTGGAATCCTCATCTTTTTCCAAAACCAAGAATTGAAACTGGCAGAACCGTGGGTTGCTTCAGGGCCACCATGCTGATGCATCAGTATGCATAGTTAATAGCATCATGAGAAGGAAGCCATTGTATCTGTTGTTTTTAGGGGTCAGATAGATAACACTATTTTTAACATTGGTGAAAACTGAAGACTATTGGAACCGATAGGAGATTTAAGAGGGATATAGCTTTGAACTGTATACAATTTTGCTGCTGGTGACATTGAATTTGTATGCTTGTTTCGGTACATATGTTTGTTTAATTTCCATTATCATGAGTCTCATGAGGACAGAACTATTTTACAAGCCTCATCCATGCTATAACTAAAATCAACAGTGGTGGGAAAGGTTAAGGATATGGGAATTGGATTTCTACAATACTACCTCAAGGACATATGATAGGGCATTGGCTGTATAGTTTAAGCACAAAGTAATCAATACTGGGTACCCAAGCAGTACTGTGTATTTCAGAGAATGTAAATTGTGTGGAATTTTTAGTTTTATAGAAATAGCTACCTTTATGAAATATGTAAGTCTTCATTGATAGATTAGATCTGAAATAGCGAGCCAGTGTAGCCTGGTAGATAAGGTTTTGGAAAAGGACCTAGAGGACTGAGGTTCACGTCCCATTTTAGCAACTCTGTCGATGGCCTTGATGAAATTACTATTTTTCAAATGTAGTTCTCCGTCTGTAAAACATGGGACTGATAATGGCGTACCTCACAGAACTGTTGTGAAGATACTTAGATAAGGTATCTGCAGCCTCTGCTAAAAAAACCATCATTGGATGTTGATTTCCTGGCCAGCTATCAGCCAGTCTTTAACCTTCCCTTTTTAGGGAAGATTACTGAGCAGATTGTGGCATCAGCTTCAGGAGCTAGATCTAGATCTGAATCAAATCAGTTTCCTATATTCTTCGCAGTCTGGATTTTCTCAGGGTTATGGCACTGAGACTGCACTTGTGGCCTTAGTTGATGACCTCTCCCGAGAGTTGGACCAGGGTTGTTCGACCCTGTTGATCTTATTAGATCTCTCAGCTGCATTTGATACCATTGATCATGAGTTGTTGGTGACTTGGTTGTGGGACTGAGCCAGAGTGGGGAGGGCGGGGGAGGGGGGGGACTGTCCTTGAATGGTGCTGCTACTTCCTGGCCAGGAGAACTCAACATGTGGTACTGGGTGATTGTTCGTCTTTCCCCAGGGCCTTACATGTGGAGTTGGCCAAGGTTCCATATTATCCCTTCTCTTGTTCAAAGTGTATATGCAGCCTTTGGGGGAGGTCGTCAGAGGGTTCGGCATACGGTGTCATCAATGTGCTGATGACATCCAACTGTACCTCTCTTTTTCATCAGACCCAGGCCCGACAGTCTCAGTGCTCACCTGGTGTTTGTCAGCTGTGGGGGACTGGATGAGGGTGAGCTGCCTGAGGTTGAATCCCAACAAGAAGAAAGGTGATGGTTTCAGGAAAAACCAAGGGAGTGATGGCCCCTTTCCTTGATGGGATCCATACTCCCATGATATCTAAGGTCCATAGTCTGAGGGCGCTCCTAGACCCGCGGCTCCACCTGGATGTCCAGGTGGCAGCTGCTGTGATGAAGGACGTATTTTGCCAATTACATCTGGCGTGAAGGCATAAGCCATATGTCTTGGACACGGACCTTGCCATGATCATCCATGCTTTTATTACCTCAAGACGAGACTACCGTAACATGCTGTAAGTGGCCCCCCTGCCCCCCCACCATGATGGTCTGGAGAATGAAGTTGGTGCAGAATGCAGTGGCTTGTCTCCTTAAGGAGATGAGTTGTCATGAGCACATTAGTTGGGTGCTCCATTCTCCGCACTGGTTGCCAATAGTCTTCTGGGCCCAATTCAAGGTGTTGATTCTGACTTTTAAAACCCTGAACGGCCTGGGCCCCATGGAGTCCAGACAGCATTAGCTCTAGTGGAGGGGTGGCTAAGGAAGGAAGCCCCATTTGCCAGGGGGTTTGTGATAACCGATAATGCTGTGAACATGAAGAAGGCAGTGCTGAAGGGCGAATTACAGCACATCTTCTGTACTGCCTACACCCTTCACCTGGTGGTTAGGGATGCCCTGGGCCTTGAGGAGAAGACAGTAGAGTGCAGCAGCAGCCCCCTTACCCTGTTAATTTTGAAGGGCAGGAAGATTACAGGGTACTTTAACAAGAGCGTGAAGGGTGGTCACCTCTTGAGGGTTTTTTGGGGGGGAACCCCAAACAGGCTGAACACTGAACCCCTCGGTGTTCTCACATCCCTACTATTCACCTCTTTCCCTTTCTCTCACGTACAACACCACCACCTGGGATGCTGTAGTGTCTGCAAGTTAAGATTCTCTCTGGCTGCTACTGCTGCTGAAAGAACGCCCCCTCTCTCTGCCAGACTATGAAATAAGACATGTGCCTACCCTTCCTGGGGTGCTGCTGACTGCAAGTTGAGAACCTTGGCATGTCTCTGGGTGCTGATGCTTGTTTCTGACTGCCCACCTGCCAAGCCTGTCCGCCTGCCAACCTGCTCCTTCTCTGCCACACTCTGATGCCCGCTGGTACTGCTGCTGAAAGAGCCCCTCTCTCTCTCTCTGGCAGACCATGAAATAAGACACGTGCAAATCCTACTCCTCAGCTCCCACCCGCTGATGCCTGGCCCGCTGCTCGTGCCTGACTGCTCACCCACCCGCACACCAGCAAACTCGCTCTAAAGGATGGTAATCTTCGTGTCCTCAACATTATATGGAACAATAAATAAGTAAAAACAAATTTTACAAACCTGGCAGTGGCACCTCTTCTGCCCTCCTCCTTCACTGGTAAGAAGCCTACCTCCACCACGTCATGAGATGGTCCAGTCTGGGTCTCCATGATTGGTTCCCTCTCCACCTCCACCTTGACCTTCCTCCTCAGGTTCTTCTGCCTACCAGTGCTGCTTCCTTCACCTTCCATCCTCAGATTCCTCGCACAGACACACACAACCCACACGCACACAGCTAGTCACAACAGAGCAGACACAGACACCACACAGCTGATCGAACTACTGTTTCTGGAATTTGGTCTTTTGAGATCATGATACCAAATATCTTTATCAATAATGAAAATGTTACCAAAAACAAAATTTTCATTTGAAAATGCTACTGGTATAAATAACGACAATAACAAAAACAATATTGTCGTTATAGTGATAACGACAAAATGACACTTTTTAATAACAATGATAACGAAAAATGACATGGGGCCCTGGTGCACATCCCTAGTTCTCCCTGCATTGTTTTCCAGTTTTTTTACCTTTTGGCAATGTTCTCATGAGCAGAGGTAAACTGAAGTAATTAAATAAAATTGAACTAACTACTCCACTTCCATAGCATTCAGACAGCGTAAACTTCAGGAGTACTTTGACAATTTCCCCTCAGTTAAGTTGTAATGATCACTAAACAATGGACCAATCACCACCCTCACACTTACAAGTGTTCACATGAGCAGTTACTTAGGAATACAAACCAAAGGGGTGTATGCACTCCTGATTTTTCCATTTCTACTCCTGAATAATTTCAGTTTAGTGCTCTGATCATGTGAACTCTTCAGAAGTAAAACCAAAGTAAATCCCAACTACATTTTATTAACTTTCATTGGCATGATGCCATAGGTCTATACATAGGGTGGTTTAGACAGACATCTGCTCCGCTGCTGCTTGACCCCAGGTCCGGGTGATCCATCTGTGTAAAGGTGGGCCACCCTGAGGGGTATTAGAGCAGGCGCTGCCTGCTCTGGGCCAGCTCTGTTCACAGTGCTCCGGAATATCTCAGAGCACTGTGAGTGAAGTAGGCCGCTGAAACCTGGAGCACCAGTCAGGGGCAGAGCAGCGATCCAACTAAAGGGCAGACAGCTGCTGCAGCTTCATCCTGACCACTGGTTGCCCTGACAACTGCCATAGAGCTGCGCAGAGAAGCCTAGGGTAGCTGCTGATCCATCTACAGCTCTGTGTTGTAGTGGAGGGGGGCATGTGAGGGTGGACTTCAGTCTGCAGCAGTGGCCTCAAATTTAAACTCCCTGCTGCCGAAGCAGGCCCTACCCCCCCACCCTGGAGCGGATCTGGGGTTAGCCACCTCCAGGTCTGTCTAAAAACACCCAAAGTTTTATGGACACTGAAGCAGACACAGCTATCTGGAGCAGACACAGCTATACAACGTCAGTAGGAAATTTGAGGAAGGTGATTTTATTTAAATCTGTTTTGGTAAAGTGGATATGAAGCTTTTACACGTGTTTGCGATTTCAAATGTTTTATGTTTTAGTGTTTATATGTTTGGCTTTTGTGTTTGCTATTGTTCTTTACTGCATTTTTGTGCTTTGACATTGGGGTATTTCAGTATTTTGTGCTTTGCTCGCTTTAGTGGTACTACTTGGTGGTTTTATTAATGTGAATATTATTGCTGCATGTCGATCAATCATGTTTACATTCAAAATACCAAATACTGAAATACCAAAATGACTGACTTGCTAAACGTGAAGTTTTAAAAATAACGAAGCAACTGAAATACCAAAATGAAGTCCATGAAGATAGAAATTTCACAATGGTGAGCATGAATTTGGACTTTTGGTCATAGAAATCAATATGCAAATCATCCTTGCAAATACAAAATGTCATAAATTTCAGCATTGGCAAGCCCTAATCATAAAGTTGTATGAGTTTTTTTCAACAGAATTCTTCACCCATCTGTTTTCTTAGAGCAATATTTCTATAATTCATCCACAAATTTTTGTTTTGATTGAAAAGACACAATCGTGCCCCTTGTGTGAGTGTGTATATGCATATTTTCCACCAGGCTTTGCCCGGGTTGTAGAAGATAATCTCACCCCTCTTTTCTAAATGGTATTGTCCTTGGTTGCAAGCATCTCTATTTCCAACTGTAGAAATAAAAACAAAATTGTCTTCCAAGTGTGCAACAATGTCTGTAATTTGAATACACTTTTGCTACAAATTAGTCCATAATTAAGATTTGACTACAAGTATGCTGGCAGTTATGTAGCTGGTGATTTGTACATGGGCATTTCAGTCCTCCAGCTGTTTATTGCCAGCACTAGTCCTTGGCCACTGAGAGACTCACTTTCAGTTCAATGGGAATATGCTCCAGTACTAAGCTGTAGCACTCTCAGTAAATGGCCAGAGACTTATCATATTCCTGTTAACTAAATAATGCTGTGTTCGACTGTTTTACAGCTGGCTATAGTCTTGTTTGTTTGTGCCATGAAGCATATAGCGAAAGCTTGCCGTAATAAAGAATTGAATTTAACTAAATAATGCAAATATACTGGTCACCTTCCTTCCCTCCCCCATTTTAAGGATGGGTGTTTTTATTAAGTTTTAGAATGGGGTGGGGAACCTTTTCCCTCCAAGGGGCCACTTTTAAAATGAATACAAGTTTCAAGGTCTGTGCCATGTCTGTCCCTAGCCTATACTTGTGTACATGTCCTCATTTCTGATCCCTTTCTCTGAGCTCACACTTTTGGTTCTTGGGAGTAGGAACTAGATCCAGTGGCCATGGTCAGATCCTGGAAAGGGGTCAGATAAAAATTAGCCATGGGCTGCATTTAGCCCCCAGGCCTGAGGCTCCCCACCCATTTTGGGGGCGGGGGGGACTTGTCAATGTTTTAAGTCCATGATTTTGCATACTCTCAGGGTGTTTTTAAAGGAGATACTTCAATGCATGGCCACCCATTAATCATGCATCCAACTCCTCATTTTAAGGTGGAATGTTGGGAGGCATGCTCCCATGACCCACTCATCAGCCACTCACAGGGCACTGCTGAAAAAGCTGTAGTGTGTGATGTGAGGCAAGCCAAAACAGTGCGTGGGGACAGGTTCCCATGCATTCACTGCCTGTATGAACTGGGGCTCCCCCACACACAGAGAAGACATGTCCATAACCCGGCTGCTTCCCCAGTCCTGACCACAGCCCTGTCAGGAGCTCCCTGGGGAGCGTTTAAAGGACATACATGTTAAATACACCACCACATTGGCTCAAAGCACAACAAAACCCCTTGTAAAGAACAAGAAAAAAGCCAGACCCATGGAGGACAGCAGCTTGGATGGCAGCTTCTTGTACATCCTACCCAGTAATATGCACCTCAGTTGTAGCCCGTGACTGCCAGCAGCTGCACCATGACTGCCAGCAGCATGAAGTGGTTACCGACTTCATGTTTCCATGGTGTCCAGGGCTGTGTGTCATAGCAGAGGGCAGATAGTTTGGCGGGGATTAAGGTGGGGGGAGGGGAAATAACTGCCCATATGAATTGTTTACATGGCTGGTCTGTGGTGGAAGGAGTGTGTGGAGTCTGCCTGCCTGAGTGTAATGGACAATCACCCATTTGAATCCCTCCCCACTCATTCATGTGTCCCGTATCCATGTCACACACCGAACACAAACACACACACACACACACACACTATTGCTCATTTAAAAACACCCTAAGCAAATACAGAGAACTTGGAAATATTTTCAGGCACAGGTCATGATTTTTTAAAATTATTTATTGTTGATATAGAATTTTCAATGTTCAAAACATTTTATAATGTTTATTTATTTATTTATTTATTTCTCCCTCCACATTTTTATGCTGCTCTCTCCTGCTTACGCATGTCAGGATGGCTAACAATATCATAAAAACACATAAAATCCCAAAATATAAAGCATTAAAATAACCCATGCAGAATGCCCCTCCCCCCCGTTATCGCCCATCTCCCTCATCAAAGGCCCAGCAGAACAGACAGGTCTTACACTGTCTACAAAAAGAGGGGAGGTCTAAGGACAGGCAGACCTCCAATGGGAGGGAGTTCCACAGCCACAGTGCAGCCACTGAGAAAGCCCCCCTCATAGTCAATACCCGATACACCCAGGGGACCTCAAGGAGGGTGCCTCTGGCTGACCGCAGAGGCAGATCCAGGACCCGGGGTGGGGGGTGAGGCGGTCCTGCAGATAAGTGGGGGCCCAGCATGCTCCCAGAGAGCTTTACCTCATTCAAAGGAGGCCGTATCCAGAACATCATGATCTTCTCCCATGGCCTGAGGCAGAATCCAGACAGCAACGCTCCTGCCTCCCGTATGACTTTAATGTGAGTGATGCCTCCCTTCCCACCTTCCCTGCCTGGTGCCCTATTTCCTGGCCCATGCTTCTGGCCATGCTTCCCTCTGTCTCCCACTCCCTTTCCTACACTCAGCTGAGGTTTTTCAAAGTCCCAAGTGGTGGGATGATTTCTTGGTCATTCAGAACTTGGAAAAATTAGGCTGAATGGGCTGGTATTTGGTAAACTCAAATAAAATCCCAGCACTGAGTTTCAGTCCTACTTTGCAGTCAGTGTCCCAGGAGTAGAGTAGATCCCTGAGAACCTCAGCTGCTGAGCTGGCCAGGCCTAGTCCCTGAGCATCCTCTTGAACTTCCGCAGTGTTGCGTAGTGTCTGAACTCCATCATGCATAGAATCCCTTTGTGTGCATATGCCAATTCATGAGCACATAGGCTGCCTCGGAGGATGGTACTGACAGTCCATCTGACTTCACACACATCAGTACCACCAAGATGGCATACTTCCCCTCCTTAGGCCCTCCCCCAACCCATGATACTTCCCACCAGGCAGCCTTTCGCTCTGTGTTCCCTACTGACATTCGCAGGTGAGCTGGCTGCAGCCTCCAAGCTCTGCATTTCCCTAGTGGCATTTCCATCCATTGCTGCTATATTCTAAGGAGTATTCTGCTGCTCCCAATTCTCTCTTGGCCACCTGTAAACATAGTAGGGATGTGCGAGTGTGGTTCAGGGTTCGGCCCATAGGGATAGGAAAATGCAATTCGGAAGTTCAGAGTTCAGACTGATGTCAACCAGTTCGGTCGACCGAACCAAACTTCCAAACCGAACTCAATTTTCAAACCGAACCAAATTTCCGAACTCGGTTCTGTCCGCCAATCCCTATAAGATAATATTCCATTTAGTTCAATGGTGTTTGAATTTACGAACTCTGTTTGAAGTTCGGAGTTCGGATGAACTCGAATAGTTTGGTCGACTGAACCAAACTTCCAAACCGGACTCGATTTTTGAATCGAACCAAACCAAATTTCCGTACACAGTTCTGTTTGCCCATCCCTATTGGCCCAAACTCAGAGTGTTCGGCCCATCCTTGAACCCCCTGAACCTGAAATGTCTCCTACCGAAACCGACTGAACAAATTTTGGGTTCTGAACCCGTTCGGGTGGGGGCCAGGGGGAACCCGGTTTCCCCTCCCTCCAGGCTGTGTGGGTGGAAGGGGCACTGTAGCTCACCTCTCCCCCCCCCCCACGCAGCCTACTAACATTTTTTATTTTTAAAAAACCCACTCCAGGGATCACCCTACCTGGTGGCGCCGGGATTCTGCCCCCGGGTCCCACAGTGGTTTCAGCTGGGCCAGCTCTGGCGGTGCTGCAGAGTGCTTCAGGCCTCTTCCAGGTCAGGTGACCAGGTCAGGCGACCCAGAAGGCCTAGTAGATGCCTGAAGTGCTCCGCAGCACTGCAGGAGCCAGCCCCGCTGCCGTACCAGACCCAGGGCCAGAACCTGGCCTACCTGGTGGTGCCGTCTCTGGCCTTGGGTCTGGCAGTGGCAGCGGGGCTGGCTGCAGTGACTCTGCGGAGCACTTCAGGCCTCTACTAGGCCTTCCAGGTCACCTAACCAGGTCACCTGAGCCGGAAGGCCTAGTAGAGGTCTGAAGTGCTCTGTGGTGCTGCCGGAGCCAGACCCGCCACCGCTGCCATGGGACCCAGGACCAGAGCCCTGACACCACCAGGTAGGGTGATCCTGTGGTGGAAGGTTTTAAAAAAAAATTAGTAGGCTGGACAGGGTGGGGAGGAGGTGAGCTCTGGTACCCCTTCCACCAGCACAGCCTGGAAGGAGGGGAAAACAGGTTCTCCCCTGCCCCACACCCCCGTCCCTCACCTGAATGGGTTCAGTCCCACCTAACAGGTTTGGGGGCCAAACCCCAAACCAGAAATGGTTTCGCGGGGCTGAATCCCAAACAGGCCAAACCCTGAACCCACGGGTGTTCACACACCCCTAAAGCACAGTAAAAGAAAAAAAAACCCTACAGAATTAGATAGCAATTAAAGCAAGCCTTTATCATGCAGGCATACAAGTTCAAACCTCCCCCTCCCCAGTGCATTAACTTACTGTTATCCTCTGCTGACTCTGTGAACATTGCTTGTTCCAGCATGCGGACTGGAATGGAGGCATTTCCATTGGATGTCACAGATTCTATGGGGGGAGCAGGAGCAGTTGGAGAGGGTGTGGGGAGGGTTCCTCACAACCCTGGCCCCAGGCAGGGATCAGCCAGGCTGGTGACATCAATCGTTTCAATGAAGGTGTAACACCTGACAATGAAGTTGTAACGCCAGGCGTTTCATGAGGGAGATGGGTGATGGGTGGGGGTTTGGGTTTGCATGGGATGGGTGGGGGTGAAGGTGGGGGTATTTTGTACCTCCTTTTAAAGTTGTTTTAAACTGCTTTAACTGTTTCTATATTTTATATGATGTGAGCCGCCCCGAGCTGCCTGAGGCAGGAGGGGCAGGCTAATAATTTTTTAAAATAACAAAATAATAATAACTAATAATTGGATGATAATGAGGCTCAGGCAGGTGGAAGGATTGCACTGAGTGCCAGGGTGGCCAGGCCTGTCCCCTCATTCCCTGCCTCTGCCAGCACCTGGGGGCAGATTAGGAAGAGAGATTCCACACTTGGGTCTCACCAACCTAGGGCCACCTAGCACAGCTTTATTGGTTGTTCACAGCCTCTGCCTGGACATGTCGGGCAGGAGCTCTTCCTCAGACAAAAATGCCCAGCCACCCACATCAACCGGAGGGGCCATGGTCCAGCCTTGGCAGCAAAGCCCTGGGCACATGCTGAGAACCAGGATGAGCTGGGGCAATGCATGTTTGAATTTTAAGTGCATTGGACTTTTAAGGCTCCAGTGAGAGTGGAGAGAGGGACATGGGATACATAGTGTTTAAGAGAGAACCTAATTTGGTCTATTAATAGTGTATCAATCAGAAGTGCAACAACATTTTTACAAATCTTAAAATAAGAGAGCCTGGTGTTTTTCTGCTTTCTTAAAATGACAGAATCCAATACACTCCTTCACTCAGAATCCAATACACTCTTAACCCTTACTACCCATCAATTATTATTATTATTATTATTATTATTATTATTATTTAATAATTATTATTATTATTAATTAATAGAAACCAGCGATGTACCTGGTGCTTTACAAAGAACAAGATAGACACGGTCCCTGCCTGAGAGCTTACAATCTCAAGACAGGGGGAGGGGAGACAGGGAAGGGGAACAGAGGGAGAGACAAGGGATGCAACATTCATGAGAATGCGAGAGCTCAGGTACACGTTCTTG
This sequence comes from Sphenodon punctatus, assembly GCA_003113815.1. Classification (NCBI taxonomy): domain Eukaryota; kingdom Metazoa; phylum Chordata; class Lepidosauria; order Sphenodontia; family Sphenodontidae; genus Sphenodon; species Sphenodon punctatus. The sequence goes on from QEPC01001365.1 coordinate 1,506,241, forward strand.
ACTTGGTTACAGTAAATTGGAAGTTTGCAGATAACAGGTGGGGGATAATCCTGGGTGGGAATGATTAGCAGGAGTTAGGAAGGGCAGAGCAGAAGAGGTGGGTTTTGAGGTGGGACTTGAAGGTGTGGAGGGTGGGGGCCAGGAGGACGAGGGCCAGGAGGGAGTTCCAGGTGTGCAGGGCACCGAGTGAGAAAGGACAAAGGCAGTTGGGGGAGCAGGGGAGATGTGGGAGGGTGAGGGAGGGGATGGAAGAGGAGCAGAGTGCTCGAGCAGGGGCTCAGAGGGAGATCAGGACAGAGAGGTAGGGGGGACCAAGGCTGTGAAGGGCTTTGTAGGTGAAGATGAGGAGCTTGTGCAGAATACGCTCAGGAAGAGGGAGCAAGTGGAGAGAGGAGAGGCTGCACATGCTCAGAGCGATGGACTAGGTGGATGATCCTGGCAGCAGAATTTTGAACAGAGATAAGGGAAGAAAGGTGAGAGCGGTGAAGGCCAGCTAGGAGGAGGTTACAATAGTCGAGGCGTGAGATGACTAGGGTGTGAATGAGTTTTGGCAGAGGAGACAGACAGAAAAGGGCGGATCTTGGTAATGTTGTGGAGGGAGAAGAGGCAGGATTTGGCCACGGAGTCAATGTAGGGTTTGAAGGTGAGGTGCGACTCGAAGATGAAGCCCAAGCTGCGAGCTTGGGGGACAGGGAGGATGGAGACCCTGTCAATGGTAATTGGCAGGGAAGAGGGAGAGGAAGGATTGAGAGGGAAGATCAGGAGTTCAGTTTTAGCCATGTTCAGTTTGAGTTGGCATTCAGACATCCAGGCAGAGATATTGGAGAGACAGCTGGTGAGACGAGCTTGAACAGAGGGGGAGAGGGAAGGAGTGGAGAGAGAGAGTTGAGTGTCGTCAGCATATAGGTGGTATTGGAAACCATGAGAGGCAATGAGTTTGCCTAGGGGTTGGGTGTAAATAGAGAAGAGGAGAGGGCCAAGGACAGAGCCTTGGGGAACCCTGACCGAGAGGGGTAGGGAGGAGGAGGGGGAGGAGTTAGGAAGAGATAAATTGAAGGAGCGGTCAGAAAGGTAGGAGGAGAACCAATCAAGGACAGAGTCCCAGAATCCAAGGGAGTGGAGTGATTCAAGCAGGAGCGAGTGGTCAACAGTGTCAAAGGCAGCAGAGAGATCAAGGAGGACGAGAATAGAGTAAAGGCGGTTGGATTTAGCCACAAGAAGATCATTGGTTATCTTAGCAAGAGCGGTTTCAGTGGAGTGAAGGGGGCGGAAGCCAGATTGGAGGGGGGTCAGGTAGAAGTTGGCGGAGAGTAGGTCGAGGCAACGGGAGTAGACAACCCGTTCAAGAAGCTTGTAAGCAAAAGGGAGGAGGGAGACAAGACGGTAATTAGAGGCTTCAGAGGGATCCAGAGTGGACTTTTTGAGGATGGGGAAAACAGTGGCATGTTTAAAGGCAGGGGGGAAGGAGCTGGTAGAGAGGGAGAGGTTGATGATGTGCAGGAGGGTAGAGGTGACGGTGGAGGCAATGGAGGCCAGGAGGCAGGAGGGGATGGGGTCCAGGGGCCACCACCCCCTTGCATGTTGACCCATTAAGCTCAAATGAATATAGCCCCTAGTATTCTCCCTGAGCTGCAGCAGCCACCCTGGCTTACCCACCTCATTCTCCAGGAAGCAGGGCACGGGGCATCGGTACTCATTGCCGCTAGACAGTGGCATGGACAGGTGGCCTGAGATTAAAGGGAAGGCACTTCAGCCTGTGAGTGGCAGGGTCTCAGGGTAGGGTGCTCTTGGCATCTCAGAACATTCAACAGGAGCACCATGGTGGGGGTCATGCTGGTCTCACTGGAGTTGTGGGTCAGCTGTGGCAACACCAGTCCTCGGGCAGCACAACACCCCTGGCAGCCAGAACCTCTGAGGAAACAATTTTCCTGCCTTTGGTAACACCTCCCACCCCAATTTCCTTCCAAACATCATCCCCCCCAAATGCCTTAACCAAAGTGCTGTGCCATATCCCAAACTCCCCCCCCCCTTTCCGAGAAGAAACATGAAAATCATGGAAAGTGGAAAAAAACACAAACTGTATTTATTTATTTATATTGTTTCTTTTTGTGCTTTTGGTGGCAGCTGCAGCATCTGAGCCAGCCAGCCCTTGGTCTCTGTGTTGGAGCCACCAAGCCAGCCCCAAAATAAGCTGCTACAGGAGGCACCACCCCTGCCCAGACCCCTGGAAGTGTCTGGCTGGTCACTGGCTAAGAGCAGCCACAGCACTCACCCAAGCCCACCCATCCTATCAGGTATAATGGCCACCCTTCCTGCCAACAGGGAAACAGGAATGAATACCTCACCACTAGCCCTGCTGCCATTCCACCTCCTCCCCCGCTTGCCATCCCACCATGGTGCCTTTCCCTCCCTTGCAAACCCACCATCGCACTGTGATGTCTCTCCCCGCCCCCCCCCCCCCAGCCTGTTTGAGCCCAGTGCTGCTGTGTTCCAGGGAGTATGCTGCTCCTAATCAGCCCTCTACTGACCCCCTGTGAACACAATAAAATAAAAAAACCCACATAATTAGATAGCCATAAACAGAAGCCTTTATCATGCAGCTGTGTAAACTTAGACCCCAACCCCACCCCGGTGTATTAACTTACCATAGGATGAAAACAGACATAATGCTAACTCCACTTTAACACTACTTAACATTTTATATGCATGTTGCAGGGATGTATTGGTGCCCTATGCAGTCCTGAAATATGCATAAGAAATGCTAAAGTGATGTTAAAGTGGAGCTAGCATTATGTCTGCTTTCATCCATAGTTGCTTGGCTATCACTCTGGTGGGTGGAGAGTGTCTGCAACACCAGAGGTTACGAAGGTAGCTGCGCTGGTAGCTGTCTGGCTGTTGTTCTGAGCCATAGACACATCAATCAATGTAAAGTTGCTCTGGAGAAGGCAATGACTTTGAAAGAGAGCGAGAGTAGAAAGAGGAGCAGGAAAGCACTCATTCCTCAGAATGCTCTAGGTTTTTCATGCATGACTCTATGGTGCTAGTCCCGTGAGGAAACTGAACACAACCTAATAGATGAGATGCAGACCCTGGACACACATTAGCCTGGATTCACCCGCATGGTGGGCCCACGATGTCCCTGGACTCCGCTGCAAGTGATGGGTGGGTGGGGGCCACGTAGTGGGTGGGGGATAGCTAACATATGGAGAACACCTAATAGACAAGCGGCTGGACACACACCTTGTGTGGGCTATCATCCCATGTGAAAACAACCCCACTCACAAAAGTATAAGCAAGCACATGAATGTTGCCACAGGATGTGTTTGGAGCAGGAATCACCCATATGGTACAGGGAGCAATTCAGAAGAGCTGGTCTCAAAATGAGAGGAAATACTATGATATTGAAGCCACCCTGCTTCACTAAATATCAAATCTTTCATAGGTGATTTTATTTTTATTTTATTTATTTTATTTGTCAATTTATATCCCGCCCCTCTTGAAAACAGCTCGAGGTGGCTAACAATTTTAAAGCAAAAAATACAACCATATAAAATTTAAAACAATCATAATAATATTAACAATAGAACAGGGCTAGACCACAATAAAACAATAAATAAGGGTAGGAGGAGATTTAAACCCCCTAACCCCTCTCCCTCCCTCCCCAAAAGGCTGGGCGAACAGCCAGGTTTTACAAACTCGCCGGAATGTTAAAAGGCTTGGGGCCAGGCGAGCTTCCTCCAGGAGGGAATTCCAAAGACGTGGCACGGCCACCGTGAATGCCTTCTCCATTGTGGCCCCCCGCTTAACACGAGGACCTCCAAGAAGGCACCCCCGGCAGACCGAAGGAGCCGCTCTGTGGCGTGGAGGGCGAGGCGGTCCCTGAGGTACGAGGGTCCCAGACCGTGAAGGGCTTTATAGATCAATACCAATAGCTTGAACCTGGCTTGGCACGCTATTGGCAACCAGTGAAGAGTCTGGAGCATAGGTGTTATGTGATCCCGGCGACCCGTCCCCGACAGGAGCCAGGCTGCTGCATTCTGCACTAGCTGCAGCCTCCGAACCAGGAACAGGGCAGCCCCACATAGAGCGTATTGCAGTAGTCCAGTCTTGAGGTGAGGAAGGCATGGATGAGGGAGGCCAAGTCCGGGCTGGAGACATACGGGCGCAGCCTCCGCACCAGATATAACTGGCGGAAGGCAGCCTTCGCCACCACCTCCACCTGTCGATCCAGGCGGAGATCTCGTCCAATATCACCCCCAGACTCTGAACCTGCTGAGCTATAGGAGGGCGAACCCCCCCAATCAGGGGGGCCGACACCTCCCTCGCTTTCCCCACCACCATCACCTCTGTCTTATCGGGGATGAGCTTCAGTCTTCTCTGCCACATCCATTCTGCCATGGCCTCCAAACACGGGGATAGCAATGAGACAGCAGGGTCTGGGTCAGTTGAAAAAGAGAGGTACAGCTGAGTATCATCAGCATATTGCTGACATCGCACCCTGAACCCTCTTACAAGCTCCCCCAAGGGCTGCAGATAAACATTAAATAATAATGGAGACAGAATGGAACCCTGCAGAACGCCCCAGGATAAAGTGTGGTGGCAAGATGTTTCAGCTCCCAACACTACCCACTGGCTTCTCCCTGAGAGGAATGAGCGGAACCATTCAAGAAAAGTCCTGTCCAGACCCCCCCAGGTCACTCAGCTGTCTCAACAGCAGCCCATGGTCCACAGTGTCAAAAGCAGCCGAGAGATCTAGCAGGATAAGAGATGTCGAACATCCTGCATCCATCTCCCAATGGAGATCTTCGACCAAGGCCACCAACGCTCAGTCTCGGTGCCATAGCCGGGGTGGAACCCATATTGAAAAGGGTCCAGGAAACCAATGCCATCTAGATGCGTCTGGAGCTGGATCACCACCGCCCGCTCAATAACCTTCCCTAAAAAGGGAAGGTTAGAGACAGGTTGGTAGCTGGCGAGTGCATCCACATCCAATGATGGTTTCTTCAGCAGGGGGTGCACCACAGCCTCCTTGAGGCTAGGCGACAACCTCCCCTGCTGCAGGGATGCGTTAACCACCCTCGCCAGCACCACCCCCAATGTCTCCCTGGAGGCTTTCACCAACCAGGACGGGCACAGATCAAGTTCACAACTGGTGGCTCTCACAGACCCCAAGACATCCACTGCATCGGCTGGTATCACTTCCTGAAACTCCCCCCACAAAGTTGGACCAGATGGGGCCTCCATCACCTCATGCTCTCTAACCACTGCCCTTAACCCAGCGTCAAAGTTGCTCTGAATCCGAGCAATCTTGTCTGTGAAGTAGGTGACAAACTCCTCACAGCGGGCCTGGGACAAGTCCCCGTCCAGGTGGAGGGAGGTCGGACTGACCAGCCCCCACACCACCCAAAACAGCTCCGCCGGACGTGACTTTGGAGATGCTATGAGGGCAGCAAGGAACCCCTTCCTTGCTGTCCTCAAAGCCTCAACATAGGACCGCAAATGGGCCCTATGGAGAAGTCGGTCGGAGTCAGATCGAGTCCGATGCCAGCTTCGCTCCAGCCTCCTGCCTGTTTGTTTCATACACCGCAGTCTCTCAATAAACCAAGGGGCCCTGTGGTGATGAGACAGAGGCAGAGGGCGTCTCGGAGCCACCCTGTCGATGACCTCCCCAGCAAGCTGTTCCAATGCTGGACTAGCTCATAGACAGAGTGGCCGTCCAGCTCCAAGGTTTATTTATTTTTATTTATTTTCTAGATTTCTGTCCAGCCCCTCCTGGGAACAGCTCGGGGCGGCTTCCAACAATAAAAATATATATAAAATACATATAAAACAATTTAAAAAACATCAAAAATACAATATAAGGTATTAAAACAGGGCCCGGGAAAAACATTAAAACAATAAATAGGGTAGGGGAGATTAAAAAAAAAACCTAACCCCCCCCTCCCCAAAGGCCTGGGCGAACAGCCAGGTTTTACAACTTCACCAAAATGTCAACAGGCTTGGGGCCAGGCGAGCTTCTTCTGGAAGGGAGTTCCAAAGGTGCGGCCAAGCCACCGAGAATGTCCTCTCCATTGTGGCCCCCCGCTTAACATGGGGGACTTCCAGGAAGGCACCTCCAGGAGTTTAATTACCTCAGGACCTCCTGGAACTGCTGAGATTCCATCAACCTCTGAAGGCGGACCAACCTAACTGGTCCATTCCCCTTCTGGAGGTGGCGTGCTGAGAGACTGGCCTGGAGGAGATAATGGTCTGTCCATGACAAGGGCATAGCCCTAACCTCCCCACTACCGGACCACCCGCATCAAGACCAGAGCCGAAGATCAGGTCGAGGGTATGCCCCCCCACGTGGGTCAGGCAGGTGACCCCTTGGGACAAATCCATGGTTGCCATGGTGGCCATGAATTCTCGCTATGCTCCTACAAGACCGGCATCTCCCAGGACCAAGGTCCTGGAGGAGCCCAGCGCCACCTCCGAGGCCAGCTCTGCTAGAGCAGTAAGGGATGCTGCCAAACAGGAAGGGGCCTGGTATACCAGCAGCACCCCTAGCTTGCCCCCAGCTAAATCGAATACCACATGGAGAGCCTCAATACCTGCAATCTTCTGAACTGAATATCTCCTGACAGGCCAGTATTCTCTAAAAATAATCACTACACCACCTCCCCAGCCGCCTGTGTGGGGCTGGTGCTGCACGGCATACCCGACCGGAACGAGGTTCACTAAAGTTGGTCCAGCCATCTCATCCAGCCAGGTCTTGGTAATACATGCAAGGTCCACAGCCCCATCCGAGATTAAATCCCGGACAATTGGGGCCTTGTTGACAATGGACCTCGCATTTAGCAGCGATAGCCCCCCACCTGTGGACCTTGGACTAGTTCCTCCCTTCACCCCAGAGGGGGGATGGCACACCGCACCTTCTGCAGGCACCTAGGTCCCCTAGGGGCACGAGCCATCCAACCCGTGGGCCATACTGTCCATGCCGAAGAACCATCCCTATAGCCGCTCCTCCCCCCCGTCCAACCAATCCTGGCCCCCCAAACCTGGCTGTTTGCCCAACGGCCTCTCACCCCCCTACCAACCCCCCCAAGCC
>QEPC01001365.1:1513427-1553071 GCA_003113815.1 Sphenodon punctatus
CTAACCATTCCTCCTACACCCCCCCACCCTTTCTCCCCAACCCTGAACAAAAAAGCCCCTACCTGCCCCTGAGTCCCCTGCGGCCCCCAAGTGCCCTGAAGTGCTGCGCCCTTTGACTGTGGCCCTTCAGCCCATAGCCTGCAGCTCACAGCCTGCAGCAGAGCCACTGGCAGCTGGACTTAATAGCCCCCAGCCACTTCTGGGTGGGGGAGGGGACAAGCCGACCCATGTGACCGGCTTCTTCGCTCCCCCTCACCCCCGGCACTCACAGGTCTCTTGTTTCCTCCCCCACAGGTCGCAAGGCTCCTGTGGAGCAGTGGCAGCAACAGCAACAGAGGCAGCGGACCCCTGCTCGGAGGGCAGATGGAAGCAGCACAGGTAAGTTCTTAAAGTCCCGCTGGCAGCTGGGCTTAATAGCCCCCAGACACTTCCGGGTGAGGGATGGGACAAGCCAGCCCATGTGACTGGCTTCTTCGCTCCCCATCATCTACCAGCACTCACAGGTCTCTTGTTTCCTCCCCCGCAGGTCCCAAGGCTCCCGCAGAGCAGTGGAGCAGTAGCGGCAATGACAACAGTGGCAGCGGACGCCCCGCTCGGAGGGCAGATGGAAGCAGCGCAGGTAAGTTCTTACAGTCCCACTGGCAGCTGGGCTTAATAGCCCCCAGCAACTTCCAGATGGGGGAGGGGACAAGCTGGCCCATGCGACCGGCTTCTTCGCTCCCCCTCACTCCCCTGGCACTCACAGGTCTCTTGTTTCCTCCCCTGCAGGTCCCAAGACTTCCGCAGAGCGGTGGAGTGGCGGAGCAGCAGCAGCAACGGCAACAGCAGCAGCGGACCTCCCCTCAGAGGGCAGATGGAATGGGTTGGATGGTTCCCCAACTCTTTCATCTCCACAAAAAATGTGAGAGAACTTAAAGGAGCTAATTTTTTTTGTGGGCACATGTTTGGTAATTAAATTATATGTCATTACAATGCTCTGCCACCATTTAGACATCTGTCACAAAGCTGTCCTGCACCCAGGTAAGCAGCAGTAGAAGCAGGCCCAGAATCTGCAGTATCTCTCGCCTCTCAGTGTTTGTTTTTTTCTTACACAGTATTCCACAATCAAAGCCGTATTTATTTACACAACCTTTTCTCTTAGGCCAGAAGCTCCTTCCAAAGTCAGCAGACACTTGCTAGGCTGAGCTTCATACCAAGTCTCCTGGAAAGGCTTCACCCAGCAGCCAAACCAGGCTGATCTCACATATAATATAGGGCCCTAGGCAAACTCCTAGTCTCTTCCTCTCCTGCAACCCTCATTTTGCCTCTCCCTGGTAGTTTGTCCCCTTAACTGGGAGCTTGAGCTCTCTTAGGCTGCATTCTCACCTGTGGCGGTGGTAGCGGCAGTGGGAAGGGCGAGGGAGACATGGCAGCGCAGAGGAGCCAGCAGCCAGGAAAAGAGCCAGTGCGAATGGGGATCTACGGTGGCTTCTCTCGCGCATGTCAGGGCAGCATTTTGTGCCCTGACATGTGCAAGAGAAGCTGTGGCAGATCTCCATATGCACCAGCTCTTTTCCCTGCCGCCAGTTCCTCTGCGCTGCCGCGTCTCCCTCGCCCTTCCCACTGCCACTACCACCACTGCAGGTGAGAATTCAGCCTTATACTCTACCAGCTTTGGGTCACCTGAAACTCAATTGCCCTCACCTGGGCTCTAACTGGGTCTTATATGAACCAGTGGTAGTGTGCTGGCTAGCTGAAGGCCTGATTCCCACAAGACTTACCCATAGCACTTTGCTACAACATCAAAGGACAGAATCCTGAAAACAGACATAATGTTTAAATAATAAGTTAAGAATTCTTAAGTTTTTCGTCATAACTGTAATGGTTATTATGTCACCACAATAAGAGCCTCTCCTCTTACCCACCCACCCCTGTCTCATCTATACTAGATTATAAACCCACTGGATCAAAACTTTTCTTTATAATCATGACTGTTGAGCACCAGGCTCATTGCTGGTGCAAGAAGAAGAAGAAGAAGAAGAAGAAGAAGGCGGCTTGCCACTCTCTACTGATTATTAAATATAATTTCCTTGTGACACATACATGATATCTGGAACATTAATACAGACATTTCCGCATGTAAATACTACTCCAATGTAAAACTGTATGCACATCCAAAAGATTAGCCCTTTAATTTAATCTCATTAGTTTAAAAGACACTCATGACATATCAGAGAGCTGCAAACTTGGGCATTTAGAACTAGAATCTTTGGGGATAAAACACTTTCTGAACACAAACACAATATTTCAAAAGTAGATCTTAACTTACAATTACTTGTGCTCAGTTTGCATATCTTCTGCTCAAAAAAGCATTTTGTTTGATTAGCAACCAACATTGGGTATTTTCAGACATTACGAGTTCACGCTCAACCACAGTCAATACCCTGTGGTGGGGAATGGTCCCGTAACGTCTGTTGGGGAACGAGAAGTTCCCACCCAGATGTTTGCCACAGTCAATCGCGGTGGGGAATCACATTCACCACGCAATCGGCAGAACCGGCGGGGCCAGTGCCGATCACATGGTAAATGCGATTCCCTGCTGCGATGAAGGCAACCGTCTCGTCTGGACAGAAACCACGGCCCGGTATCCCCGACAGGATTCCAGGCCATGGTCCATTCAGGCGAGCACTGCGGCCGCATTGGCCATGGCGCCCGCCCGTCACCCAGAGGGCCGGGGGCAGGGGAGCTTGGGGGGGGGACAAGCGGCCACACGTTGCGCTGCATGGCCCCTCGCCGATTCCCCGCCGGGGTCAGCCGGCACATCTGTTGGACGTGCCGGAGTGATCCCAGTGGGGAATCATTTGAGTGATTCTGGGATGGGGCGAATGCCGCCCCATCTCGTCTGAAATCACCCATTGAGAGAGAGAGAGAGAGAGAAAGAAAGAACCCTTCTCAAAGGTAGAGAGGAAAAATACAGTCTGAGGCCTTTCTCTAGAAAGAAATCATCTATAGATAGTTATCAGTGCTGCAATGATACAATGACAGAGTCAACAAGAGAAGATTTGCTAATCCACATAATTAAAAAATCAGGACACCTACAACATGTTTCCTCCTGTAGACATTGATTGAGACACCAGCAAGGAGTCTCTGAAGCAAATTAGAATTAAATTCTGAGAGGGAAGCAATTATTGAAAAAGTGGTTGATTTGAAAGTGAATGTTATCTCTGTCATAAGGGCTACTTTGTAGCTTTTGTCAGTACTATATTCAAGAAAAACGATCTTCAATTGTTCTCGGTTACAATCAGAGGAAGAATAACAAACAACCCATAACACTTATTGAATTTCTACCAGACTCTCAATTGTTGATAAGAGAGTCTCTAACTCAAAAAAAAAAAAAAAAAAGCAAAAGCTGATTCCAAGCAAGAGAAGGCAGGAAAGAAAAGAAAGCAGTAGAGGCTGTCTAGTGACATTGTACTGTGCTATTACTGGACACCACAGGTTTGCCGCATAGCTCTGATACGATTGAAGCTGTTTTGTACCACAACTATAGTGGGGACGGAATTAGGGTCATGATGCCTTAAATATTGCAAAGAGCTGCTTTAGGAGTGGCACTTACATTAACTTGTGCAAGAAAAGTTGACAATTAACAGCCTGTGTAATCAAATCAGTTCAAAGGCAAAGCTGAATAGTATGTGGGAAAGTGATTCTAGAGGCTGAATTCACTTCTGTAGCATTATGCAAATGAAATAAAATCACTTCTAGTAGTCTTTGGGGGAATGAGGAGTATTTAAGAATAGTACAGTCTCTAAAACCACAGAGGATTCTTTCTGCAAGTAAATTTAAAATAAGGCAATGTGTGTAAACAGAGAGACCGCAGGCCTGGTGCTGCTCCACCTCACACCAGGTGGCTCATTTGTTGTAAGGTGGGACACTAAATGGTGAGGCCGAGCAGTCACCAACCCCGCTTGTGGTGCTCCAGAACATCTCGAAGCAGGAAGCACTGCCAGTAGAGGGGGCCAACCAAACCTGGGGTGCCATCCCAAGATGGATCTGAGGTCCATCTGCTCAGCAGAAGGCCAGCTACAGCTCCACCTTGAGCCCCAGGCAATGCCATAGAGTTGCGGATGGCAGCCTAGAACATTATTATCTAGAAATTTACTAACAAACTATCTGCTGTAAATAAGCTGCTCCCCCATATTCAGTGTCTTTTTATAAAAAATTTAATTATGCTAAATTTAATTATGTTTTACACCTCCTGATTGTAACCATAATACTGCATTTACTGCATTCTCCCTGGGACCTCACGTGTGGAGTACTGCGAAGTTCCATGTTATTCCTTTTCCTGTTCAACGTGTACATGCAGCCTTTTGGAGAGGTCATCAGAGGGTTCGGCTTTTGGTGTCTAGAGCTGTAGCGGAATGTCGCAGCGGTAGCTATTTCCGGTGGAAACAGTGTTTCCGCAATTAGTGGAACAGCATGGCAGAGGCTTTCATTCCGCTAGTTTCATTCCGCGGTTCCACGGTTCCTCTTATTTAATTCCGCTACTTAGTGGAATCGTGGAAACATCACATTTTCGCTACTTCCGCAATTCCACCAGCACCACAAAATAGCGGAATAGCGGGTTTCCGCAATGTTTCTGCAATTTTTCCGCAATTCCGCGATTTTCAGAATTCCGGCAGAATTAGCGGAATGTCCACAGAAAAGTCGCGGTGTGGCGCGGGCAATTCCGAAATGGCAGAACGGAATCGCGGTGCGGTAACAGCTGCTGCCGCATCAGCCCTATTGGTGTCATCAATATGCTGATGACACCCAACTGTTCCTCTCTTTTTCAGCTGACCCAGGCCTGGCAGTCTCAGTGCTCACCCGGTGTTTGTCAACTGTAGGGGACTGGATGAGGGTGAGCTGCCTGAGGTTGAATCCCGACAAGTCAGAGGTGATGCTCGTGGGCGGTGTCAGGGGAGTGGTGGCCCCCATTATAGATGAGGTCCACTCTCCTTTGGTACCCCAGGTCCATAGTCTGAGGGTGTTCCTGGACCCACCGCTCCAGCTGGATGTCCACGTGGTAGCTGTGGAGAAGGGCAGATTTTGCCAATTACATCTGGTGTGACAGCTTAAGTCGTGTGTCTCAGGGTGATTTCAGACGTGACGTGGCGCTAGTCACCCAGGCACGGAATCACCGTGGGGATTCCGTGCCGGGATCACACCGGCACGTCCAACAGATGTACCGGCTGATCCCAGCGGGGAATCAGGGAGGGGGCGGTGCAACATGCGGCCACACGGCTCCGCCCCCCCATGCTCCCTCACCGCCCACCCTCTGGGGAGACGGGCGGGCACCGAGGTCAATGCGGTCACAGTGATAGCCCAAATTGACCACGGCCCGGAATCCCACCACAGTTTCTGGGCTGTGGTAGCCGTCCAGACGGGATGGACCCCTTCATCACAGCGGGGAATCACTTTCACCATGCGATCGGGGCCGGCCCTGCCAGTTCCGCCGATCGCATGGTCAATGTTATTCCCCAGCCGCGATTGATAGGGTTGAACATCTGGGGGGGAATTTCCATTCCCCCTTCAGATGTGATGAGACCTTTCTTGCCCGGTGGGAATCCACTGTGATTCAGCGTGATCTCATCACGTCTGAAAATACCCTCAGATGTGGACCTGGTCACTATCATTCATGGTTTTATCGCCTCAAGATTAGATTACTGTAACACGCTCTATGTGGGGCTACCCCTGGTGACAGTCCGAAAACTGCAGCTGGTGCAGAATGTGGTGGCCCGGCTCCTTAGGGGGATGGGTCATAGTGAGCACATTACACCGGTGCTCCATTTTCTGTACTGGTTGCCAATAGTTTTCCGGGCCCAATTCAAGGTTTTGGTTTTGACCTTTATAGCCCTAAACAGCCTGGGCCGCACCTACCTGCAGGATCGCCTCACTCCCTGGGTTCTGGATCAACCCCTGTGGTCGGCTGGGGGTGCCCTCCTTGAGATCCCCCAGGTTTCCTGGGTGGCGACGATGAGGAGGACATTCTCAGTGGCCACCCCACAGCTGTGGGAGGTCAGCCTGGCCCCGGATCTCCCCTCTTTCCAACGACATTGTAAGACCTGGCTGTTCCACCAGGTCTTTGATGAGGGAGATGGGTGAGGGTGGGGGGTTTGGTATGAGGGGATAGTTTTGTTTTTTGTTTTAGCTTTACTATTGGTTGTTTTATGTGTTGTTTTTAAAATGTTGTCAGCTGCCCCAAGCTACGAAGGCTGAGGGGGGAGGGTAAAAAATCTAATAAAATAAATAAATTTATTATTGCATTCATAATAAACTGTGGCTACTTGAAATGATAGTACTTTAAAAAGTGTAGCATCAACACCAGTTATACTGACTTAATTCCCTCATTTACAGTAATCCTGCAAAACGTGGGGTTTTTTCTTCCTTTTTTATTATTATTTATTTATTTATTTATTTTGCAAACTGGAGTATTATTAAGAAAGAGGAGATATACAAGTACTTGAAAAAAGAGGTAAACTAATATTTCTTAGTCTTCCAAAAAGTATCAATTAACAGTTAAATGCCAAGAAGATTGAATTAAACTATTGATATTCCTCCAGAATTTTCACATCTTTATCTGTTTTGATCATCTTTATACTCACCATTCAAAGAGGAATTTAAGATGCATTTATAACTTTTTAAGTTTCCAGTATTTTAATCATAATGTGAAATTCTATATACCTTAATGCATTCCTTACCCACTAAGGATTGATCGAGGCTGCAAAACAATCTGGCTGAAGAAATGGCTGACCAAAAAGTTGAGGCTCATAGATGGAACAAATGCTTTATGATTGCAGTCCTATGTGTTGTCTGCTAGTTATGAGTTTTATCAGTGACATGGATCCCCCGTGGTGGAAGTAGTGAAAATCTAATTGGATTTGTGCTCTATTATCTCCCAGTAGAAACATTGGGGACAATCCAGTGGCCTGCTTATGCTGACCCCGCCGCGTGGAACGCAGCCAGAATGTGCGCACCCAGATACGCATGTAGTGCCCTGCACAGAGCACAGACACACGGAACAGGTCACATGGGTTGGGGTTGCACTTTTGCTTCACGCGGCTGTGCTGCACGAGGGGTACCGCGTACACATCTGAGCGCGCATGTTCTGGCTGTGTGCCACGTGTCGGGGTGCGCATAAGCAGGCCGCTGGATACTCCCCATTATGTTTTTTTTTAAATGTAAACCTTTCCCATGCTACATAGTTCTTTTGTCATTGGAAACTGGTGCAAATAAGATCAAAGGGGAGAATCGAATAAAGATCAGCTTATGATTACATTATATGTTAGTATACATTTATGGGTCTTTATTTAAAGAGGACCTTATTCATCCATATAATAGAGAAGAACCACAGGCAACTTTAACTTGCTTATGAATTTAAAACACTGAATAACCTCTCCTTTTAATATGACAGTTTTGAGACAATGAGATTTAGGACTTGATCCTCAGAATAGATAGTGCTGTCACTACCACATAGGGTGTCTCCACACAAGCTGCAGAGGACTCGATCTGCTCATGCCTCTGCGTGGACAATTGCTGCTGACACACTTTGTGGCTAGCGTGCGGAGCAGGAGAGACTGTCATCCCTGGTGTAGCTTATCTATACACTTACACATTCTCCTCCAACATCCAGTCTTGCATCCTCAGGCAGGGACCATGTCTATCTTGTTCTCTGTAAATCTCCAGGTACATCGCTGGTGCTATATAAATAATAATAATAATAATAATAATAATAATTAATAAAAAATGTATAATTAACTGGTGGTGCATCCACCCAGATGAGCTATGGCAGCCCAATCCCCGCATGGCTTTATCACGGGAAAATGCCACCGCCACACTATGGGGCCAGCACAGGCAGACAGTCGTTGGGGAGCCGAGTGGGTCGGCTGCTGCTGGAGATGCCGCCATGGCTAGGGTGGGCCACAATGCCAGCCACACAAGTGGAAGCCTGGCCTGACCCACCTACCTTCTCTGACCCAAATGAGATCCCACCCCCAACTGTGCCATTCACATGAGAAGGGTGACAGTGCCTGCTACTCAAGGCCTCACAGCAATTCTCCCAGTGAGCAAGTATGGCCTGGGCACATACATTGCACTGTCTTGGGCAGCCTTACCCCAATTTTTCCAAGGATGTGTCATGTAGCAGGCAGCTGGTCCCCCCAACCTGGGGGGAACTTCTGGCAGGTGCCAGCCACACAATGCCTGGCTGGCCAGAGTGGGTAAGGCTACCCAAGGCATGGTAGCCTCCCCACTCTGTCACTTTTGTTGACATCTTTGGGTGGATATTGTACCATCAACTCAAGCTTAATATGGCCAAGACTGAGCTCCTCATCTTACAAGACTGAACTCCCCCCAAACTCTCTCTCTTCCCTCCATCTTTCCATTGATAACGTCCCCATCCAGCCTGTCCCTCAGGCACATAGCCTGAGGTTTATTTTTGAATCCTTCCTCTTCTTTACACCTCAGATGCAGGCTGTTGCTAAATTCTGTTGCCTGTCCCTGCACAACCCTGCTAAAAAAAAAAAAATCTCATCCTTACTGTTTCCATCACCAAGACTGTAGCACATATTGTAGTCATCTCTCACCTTGACTATTGCAACTTTTTCCTTGCTGCATTCCTTCCACTCTCATCATGCCCTCTCACTTCTGTTCAATAATCTACTGTCCATCTCACCTGCCACTTTAATCACATTCACCTCCTCCTCCCTTTTCTCCTTTAGTTCTCTCTGTGTGGACACATTCAGCATAAGCTCCCTGTCTTTACCTTCAAGGCCCTTCATTGCCTTTCTCCCACTATCCTTCTGCACATGTTTCCCACTACATTTAGGGAGGGCAGAGTGCTGAGCCACCATAAGGAGGTGGTGGTGTGGCCTCTGCTCAAGAAACCATCCTTGAGTGTTGACTCCCCGGCCAGCTATTGGCCAGTCTCTAACCTTCCTTCATTAGGGAAGGTTATTGAACGGGTGGTGGCCCGGCAGTTACAGGGGTATCTGGACCGGGTCGGTTTTCTTGATCCCTCGCAGTCCAGCTTTCGTCCGGGGTTTGGCACGGAGACTGCACTTGTGGCCTTGAGCGATGACCTACACCATGAATTAGATCATGGCAGATCATCTATTTTGATCTTGTTGGATCTGTTGGGGGTATTTGATACCGTTGATAATGAGATGTTGGTGACAAAGCTGTGGGACTGGGCTGGGGTGAGTGGGATTGTCCTTGAATGGTTCCGCTCATTCCTGGCAGGGAGAACTGAGCAGGTGGTCCTTGGGGAATATACATCATCTCCCCAGGACCGCACATCTGGAGTCCTGCAGGGTTCTATTCTGTCCCCTCTCCTGTTCAATGTGTATATGCAACCCTTGGGGGAGGTCATGAGTTGGTTCAGCGTACAATGTCATCAGTACGCTGATGATACACAACTTTACCTCTCATTTTCTGAAGATCCAGGCCAGGTAGTCTTGGTGCTTACCCGGTGTTTGGAGACTGTGGGGAACTGGATGAGGGCGAATCGACTGAGGCTGAATCCCGATAAGATAGAGGTGATGCTGGTTGGTAGCGCTGAGGTGGTGGTGTCTCCCATCCTTGGAGGGGTCTGCTCCCCTCTGCCCGCTGAGGTCCATAGTTTTGGGGTGCTCCTTGACCCACAGCTCCACCTGGATTGTCTGGTGGAGGCTGTGGCTAGGGGAGCATTTCAAAAATTACATCTGGTGTGACGGCTTCAGCCGTATGTCTCCAACTCGGACCTGGAAACCATCATCCATGCTTTCATTACCTCTCGACTGGACTACTGTAGCACACTTTGCGTGGGACTACCTTTGATCATGGTTTGGAGGCTGCAGCTGGTGCAGAATGCGGTGGCTCATCTCCTAACAGGGATGGGTCGCCATGAGCCGTGGCAAGTTTAGACCTCTTTCCTTATTTATTATCTGTTCCAACTTTCAGAAGTATTGTATAAAAGGTCCTGGTGGTTTAAGCAATTAACTTATAAATGTATGTTTTACTTTAACATGGTTGTAGTCCAACCAGTGTACATTAAATTTTGCAGGGCTATATATAATACTTTCATGATCATCTCTTCCAAATATCAGAAATATTTTATAAAGGGTCCCAATTTTATATGCCTGCACAGCATAAGCAGAGAAGGATCCTATGCCAGGGATTCTCTTATGTGTCACTGTGGTATAATATTGGTTTTTTATGCCAATTGGCCAACAGAAATGTCAACCAAATATTCTCATTCTGTGCTGTGTGACCATCCCAACATCTCTCCCCCACTTGTTACTGGGAAGTCAAAAGCATCTGTTTAGGAAAGAGCCAATAGAGATTATCTTATGTGCTCTGTCACAGTGCTGCAGAATGTGATTGTGATGATAATTGGCCAGCCTGGATGTGTAAACTATGTATCCTGGTTGCTGGGATGCTATCCTCAAAGCCCCAGGTATGTCCCTTATGCCGGCCTGAGGGCCGCCCCCTATGCCCGCCTCAAAGCCACTACCAATTGGTCCTGTAAAGCTGGAAGTATGCAGTAATTGGCCAGTGAATGTTTCTGTCAGTCTTTTGGGTTGCTCCACAGCTTCCCTCCTACAGCCTCCCTCCCCCTGCCATGCCAGGTGCCTGCCTCTGACAGGCACTGCATGTGCTGCTATTTATCTGAATAATTGTCTTCATGGGGACAACTTCAATTGCTTATAAAATTGGGGCCCTTTATCAAATTGTCCTGTAGTTTGGCAGAATGACAGGGAAGGTATGTGATACATTCCTGTGAAATACCTTGTAAACAGAATGGAATATACAAATGTTACAGATGGAGATGTATTTTCATGTTAATGTCTTATACCATCAGGACCCTTTATCAAATATTTCTGAAAACTGGCAGAAGTGGTAAGATTGTGAAGGGACATAATCTTGCTATCTATCATGCAAATTGAATGGAAGTTTTAAACGTTGTAGCCATGAATGTATATGGAGCTTTTCTTAAAATCACAATGTTTAATTACTTCTAAAATCAGTTTCCTTTATCTAATAATTTTGAAAAGGGGTACACATAGTGCCCCCCATTGGGGGTACAAGCTCCCCAAGTTTTATCACAATTGAATAAGAAACAGAAAATCTATAGTCGGAAATAAATTTGTCAGTATTTTCCCTTTATTTCAAAAACAAAATGTTGTTTTCTTTCTATTTTCATTATTATTATTTGTTGTTTTCATTATTGAAATAATGATAATGAAAATGACAATTTTTGTTATCATTATTGTAATAACAAAAATGACATGCACACCTTTCATTTGTGTATACACATCACCGATTTCTCCGCGTTCTCCACCAACAGTGTGAAGCAGGCACATCATTCACTTTAATTTTTAAAAATCTGTTTATTTTTGTGGGTTTTCCTACTGGTTTCATTTATTTTCATTTTATTTCATTAACAATCATTTAAAAATTAAGCGTTCGCACCATTTTGGAAAAAATTGTGCAGGCATAGAATGTGCTCAGTAGTCATTTTGCACATGTGCACTGACTTTTTAAAAACTAATATTTTAAATAAAATAAATAAAAAGGAAAACAAATGAAATCAAAGTCATGTTGTTTGCTTATTTAGTTAGTTAGTTTAGTTTAGTTACTTATTTAATTTCTATGGTTGCCCATCCCCCAAGTCTTAGGGTGGCTCACAATTCACAACCAAAAAAAGTTAAAAACATTAAAAATAATAAATAAAAACATCCCCCCTCAACCCCCCATCCTTTCCACAAACCCCCAACCCCACCCAGAACCCCAACCAAACCCCACCTATCCTTGCCTGCCAAATTATTTCTAAATAAAAACGTTTTGTAGTGCCTCCGGAAGACAGCCAGGCTTGGGCTCAAATTAACCTCCCGGGGAATGCTCTCCCATGCACCACCCACCCCAAGGAAAAGGGAAAGAGGTACATGCAGGCAAGTACCCCAGACATCCATAGGGGCCACAAAGGGGGGGGGGGGTCAGTTCCGTCCTTTTAATGAGTTTTAATTTATTTAATGAGTTTTAATAAGTTTTTATGTTTTATAATTGTTTTTAATGTATTCATGTTGTGAGCCACCCTGAGCCTGTCTCTTATACACATCTAGATGTGTATAAGAGACAGACCGTAGGTGTTGCAAAGGGGCATGGTAGGATAGGCAGTCTTTTAGATATGTGGGACCCAGACTATTTAGCGCTTTGAAGGTCAAAACCAGCACCTTGAATTGTGCCCAGAAAGCTACAGGAAGCTAGTACAGACTTCAGAGCCCAGATGTAACGTGCTCCCCATGACCCGTCCACAAAAGGTGCCTAGCCATCACATTCTGCACCAGCTGCAGCTTCTGAACAGTCATTAAGTGAAGCCTCGTGTAGAGCACATTGCAGTAATCTAGCATCGAGGTGATGAAAGCATGGATAACAGTTGCCATATCTGAATCAGAAAGAAAAGGCTGCCGCATTCTCACCAGGTAGAGTTGGTGAAAAGCACTCCTGGCCACTGCTGCCACCTGAGCAGCCAGGGGCAGCAAGGGATCCACTCCAAAAGGCTGCGAACCTGTGTGACCAGAGGGGGTTGGACCCCAACAATGATAGGTTTCCATGTCCCCTCCAAGTTACAATGCCGGCCCACAATCATCACTTCAGTCTTATCAGGATTCGGCATCAATAAGCTCACTCTCATCCATTCCGCAACAGCATTCAGGCATCAGGTAACCACAGAGACTGCAGGACCTGGGTCAGATGAAAAAGAAAGTTAGAGCTGAGTGTCACCAGCATATTGATGACACCTCACCCCAAACCTCCAAATGACCTCGCTCAATGGCCTCAGATGCACATTGAACAAGAGGGGGGACAGAACAGAACCCTGCGGGACACCACAGGGAAGGTCTCAAGGAGACAATGAAAAATCACCCATCACCACACCCTGGGCCCTTCCTGACAGGAAAGAGTGGAATCGCTCAAGAGCAGTCCCATGCACCCCCGCCAGGACCCACAGTTGTTCCAACAGCAACTTGTGATCAACTGTATCAAAGGCCGGACAAAGTTCTAACAAGATTAGCAAGGTAGAATTCCTCTTGTACATCTCCAAACACAGGTCATGGACCAAAGCCACAAGCACGGTCTCCGTGCCATACCCTGAATGAAATTTTTGGATGAAACAGGTCCAAGAATCCAACAGCACTGAGATGTGTCTAGAGTTGTTGGGCAACAACCCGTTCAATAACCTTCCATAAAAAGTGAAGGTTAGAGGCATGCTAATAGCTGACCAGGGCACCAGTGTCCAAAGATGGTTTCTTAAGCAGGGGTGGACCACCGCAGTTTTAAGGGAGTCCAACACCCTACCCTCCCGAAGGGGACCTGATGGGGGTGTGCAGGACTGGTCTTGAGTGGGTCCACTCTTTCCTGTCAGGAAGGTCCCAGGGGGTGCTGATGGGTGATTGCTCATCATCTCCTCAGGATCTGTAAGGATCTACTTCACTACTGGTTACCCTCATCACCCCAAGCACCTCCCTCGCATTGGTGGATGATACCAGTTGAAACTTATCCAAATAAACAGGACAAGACTGAGCTTCTATAACCCTGAACTCTGACTCTGCAGTTAAAATGGTAGCACCCAAATCATGGTGAAAATGAGTGATTTTGTTTGCAAAGTAATTAATAAACATGTCACAACAGGCAACAGATGACTCCATTTCCTGGTACAGACAGTCCAGTTTAACCAAGCCCCTCACCACTCGGAACAGCTCTGCTGGACAAGACTTTGCAGACGCTATGATAGTGGAGAAGAAAACTTTCTTCACCGCCATCACAGCCACGGCATAGACCTTCAAAAATTATCAATGCCACAGTCAGTCAGCTTCAGTGGGAGTCAAGTGCCACGCCACCTGCCCTCTAACCGCCTACCCTCCTGCTTCAGCTGTCTTAAGTATTCAGTAAACCAGAGGGACCTGTGCTGACAAAGTGGTGGCAGCGGATGCCTGGGTGCAACTGTATTGGCCATGGTCAAGATGTTATTCCACAAAGTTATTGACAGAGCAGCCATCAAAATCAGTGGGTATATCCCCCGGAGAATTCTGAAAACCAACTGAACCCATCAGTCTCCATGAGCAGACTGACCTAACCAGTCCACCATCCTGACGAGGGCATAGGAGGACCAGAATCCAGGTCTTCAGGAGGTAACGATTCGACTATGACAATGGTGTTGTAATAACACCCCCAATAACTGTAACCTCTGTCTCCAGGCTGGTGCAAAACTTCATATCCAACGTGTGTCCCAAACCATGAGTCAGGAACAATATAATTTGAGATAGGCCCATGATTGTCATGGCAGCCATAAACTCCTGTTCTGCCCCTAAAAGGCCAGCATCAGCATGTACGTTGAAATCACCCAAAACAATAAATCTGGATGATTTCAACACCACCTCTGAGACCAGCTCAGCTAGAGAAGTCCAGGAATCAACTGTACAGCAGGGTGGTTGGCACACAAAGAGGAACCCCAATCTATTCACAGCCAAATCCAGCACAAGGTGGTCACACTGCATGTCAGCTGATTTAGGCACCAGATACTTCCAAAAAGCTAAAGTGTCTTTACAAACCACCCCCACTCCACCCCCTCAAACTCCAAGCCTTGGTTGATGCTGCACTGAGTGCCAGGCCACCAAGATCTGGGACAATATTGGCCCAGTTACCTCATCTAGGGATGAAATGTGCAGTTTGAGTCTCGCTGGTTCTCTGTGAGAATGGGGGAGAGGGGGAGTTTTCCATCTCATTCCCTAAATGAGAAGAAATGAGAAAAATCCTCCATTCTCATCAAGAACCAGCAAGATTCAAAAATCTGGGTAGGGGACAGGAGCCAGGCAGGGGGGACAGGTAGGGGGGGAAAGAGGGGTGCCAGAAGTGAGCAGGTGCCAAAGACCTACCCCTTGACATCCTTGGCACCGACCCAGACTCCCTGCCTACCCAGGAAGGGATATTCTGGGTGGGGGCCCAGGTCTTGGGAGGGGGTTTGTGGGCCTAGCAAGGGGCCTAGTGGGGGCTCAGGGTGGGGTACTTGTCCTCTGTAGGGGATCCCGTGGAGCTTGGCCCTTTCCCAGGGTTGTAGATTTTAAAATAAAATTTAAAAAAACAAGTCCTTTACAAAGATGGTGCCAGCAGCATCAACACTCTGCGGGCACTTTTTTTTTAAAGGACAGCCCTTTTTGATCATGCCCAGAAGTTCTGGGCAGGCTCTGAACAGGCTTCCCTTTTAAAAAAAAAAAAGATGCACCTGCAGGGTGCTGAATCTGCCAGGGTCATCTTTATAAACGGCTGACCATGCCCAGACGGGCCAATCTGGCTCATCTGAGCATGCTCAGTTTGGTTTTTAAATTCATTTTAAAGCCAAAACCCCAGGAAGAGGTCACACACTGAAGGACCTCCTGTAGAGGGCAAGTACCCCACCCTCGAGACCCCATTAGACCCCTCGCTAGTCTACTGACATCCACCTCCCAGGCCCTGAGCTTCCTCCCAGAATTTCCCTTCCCGGGCAGGCACGGATTCTGGGTGGGCATCAGGAGAGGCCAGGGGGGTCTTTGGCCCCTGCACACCTCTGGCACCGTGACACGGCAGCTCGGGGCAGCTCACAAAACATTTTAAAACAACAGATTAAAAACATGGAAGAGTTACTAAAAAAATAAAACAACAGCAAAAAGAGGTAAAACCACTTGAAAAAAACCCCACCCTCACTCCCCCCTCCCCCAAAGGCCAGGACAAACAGCCAGGTCTTACAGGCCCGATGAAAGGCAAACAGGCTGGGATCCAGGCTAGCTTCCTCTGAGATGGAGTTCCACAGCCATGGTGCAGTCACCGAGAACGTCCTCTCCATCGTGGCCCCCCAGTTCATCCAGGGAACCTCCAAGAAGGTGCCCCCAGTGGATGCAGAGGTCGCTCCATGGTCCGGGGAGTGAGGTGGTCTCTCAGATAGGAGGGGCCCATACAGTGTAGGGCTTTAAAGGTCAAAACCAGCACCTTGAATTGGGCACAGAACTCTATAGACAGCCAGAGCAGAGTCCAGAGTGTAATGTCCTCCCTACGGTCTGTCCCTGTCAGGAGATGGGCCGTTGCATTCTGCACAAGCTGCAGCCTCTGAGTGATGACCAAGGGCAGCACCACGTAGAACCAGCCTTGAGGTGATGAATGCATAGATGAGGGTGTCTAGGTCAGAGCTTGAAACATATGACTGGATCCTCCGCACAAGATGTAATTGGAAGAAGGCTCTCTTAACCATCACCTCCACCTGACAATCCAGGCGGAGGCCAGGGTCCAACAGAACCCCCAAACTCTACACCTTTATGACCAGTGGGGGATGGATCCCCTCCACAAGGGGAGCCATCACCTCTGCTTCCCTAGCCACCAACATCACCTACGTGTTATTAGGATTCAGCTTCAGTCTGCTCCGCCTCATCTAGTCACTCACTGCTAGGAAGCACTGGTAAAGCACCAAGACTGCAGGACCTGGGTTCATCAAAAAAGAGAGATAAAGCTGGGTGTCATCAATATACTGGTGGCAATGCACACCAAACCAACTCATGACCTCACCCAGAGGTTGCATATAGATATTAAATAAACGTGGAGACAGAATTGAACCTTGTGATATGCCACAAGCAAAATCCCAGGGGCCAGTTGTTTCTTCCCCCAGCATCACCTGCTGGCTTCTTCCTGAGAACAATGAATATAACCATCCCAAGACAGTCCCGTCCACCCCACCCCCAGGGTCCGCAACCATCTCAAAAGCAACCCATGATCCACCGTATCAAATGCTGCCAAGAGATCTAATAGGACCAAGAGTGTTGAATGTCCTAAATCCATCTCTTGGTGGAGGTTGTCTACCAAGGCCACCAATACAGTCTCGGTGTCATATTCTGGACAAAAACCTGATTGAAAAGGAACTAGAAAACCGATGCTATCCAGATGGCCCTGAAGCTTCTGGGCCACCACCCGTTCAATAACCTTCCCTAAAAAGGGGAGGTTAGAGACAGGTCAGTAGTTGGCGAGGGAAACAACGTCCAAATATGGTTTTTTGAGCAGGGGCCGCACCACCACCTCTTTGAGGCAGTCCGGCACCCTACCCTCCCAAAGGGTGGCATTGATCACTCCCACCAGCACCGGTCCCAAAGTCTCCCTGGAGGCTTTCACCAACCAGGATGGGCATGGATCTAATTCACAAAAAATAGCCCTAAAAGAACCCAGAACCCCCTCAGCATCAGCCAGCATCACTTCCTGAAACTGATTCCACCAAAATGGACAAGATGGCGCACCCATAACCCTCGGCTCTCCTTCCTCTGCATCAATCCCAGCCCCCAAATCATGCTGGATTCAAGCGATCTTATCTGCGAACTAGTTTACAAACTTCTCACAACAGGCTCGAACTAGTTTACAACCTCTCCCTCAAAGGCCGGACTGACCAACCCCCTCACCACCTGGAAAAGCTCCACTGGACACAACTTCGCAGCAGCTATGAGGGCAGCAAAAAAATCCTTCTTTGCCATTCTCATGGCCACAGTATAGGACCGCAAATGGGTCCAATGTTGCAGCTAATCTAATTCAGCATGAGAGCGGCACCAGAATTCCTCTAACCACTGCCCTTCTGGCTTCAAACACTGCAGCTCCTCAGTAAACCAAGGAGCTCTACAGTGACAAAGCAGAAGGAATGGACGCCTCAATCAATGACCCCACCTAGCAAGATGTTCCAAGCTTGAACAAGATCATCAACTGAGCGACCTTCAAGGACTAAGGACACCTCCCCCAGGACTTCCTGGAACCACTGCGGTTCCATCAACCTCCAGGAGCGGACCAGCCTAATAAGTCCCACTTCTTTCTGGGGACTGTCATGTGTTAGAAACGTGGTCTGCAGGAGGTAATGATCTGTCCATGACAAGGACATAGAACTCACTTCCCCCACTACCGGATCACCCGCCTCAAGGCCAGAGTAGAACACCAGGTTGAGCATATGGCTCCCCTCATGTGTGGGACTGACAACCATCTGGGACAGGCCCATGGTTGCCATGGCGGCCATGAACTCACGCTCCGTCCCAACAAGGTCAGTGCTGATGTGAATGTTGAGATCCTCTAAGACCACAGTCCTTGGGGAGCGTAACACCACCCCTGACACCAGCTCTGCTGGAGTGAAGAGGGATGCTGATGGGCAGGATGGAATATGGTACACCATCAGCACCCCAATTCTGTCCCTGGACAACTCAAACACAAGGTGAAGGGCCTCGATCCCTGGGATTAACTGCACCGGATACCTCCTAGCAGTCCAAAATTCCTTAAAAACCATAGCTTCACCACCACCCATCCCCAAAATTGGGGTTGGTGTTGCACGGTGTTAGGGGTGTGTGAACACTGAGTGGTTTGGGGTTTGGCCTGTTTGGGGTTTGCCCGAACCTGAAACCATTCAGTTCAGTCCGTTTGGACTGAACCCATTCAGGGGACCCAAAACCGTTTGGGCAGGGGGGCAGTTTTCCCTCCCCCCTCCAGGCTGCATGGGTGGAAGGGGCACCGGGGAGCACCCTCCCCCTGCCCAGTCTGGGATATTTTTTTAAACCCCCCTCTGGGATCACCCGCGGTCCTACCTGGTGGTGCCTGGCTCCGGCCCTGAGTCCGAAGGTGGGTGGGTCCCACTGTAGGTCCACTGGCAGCAGCGCTCCCAAGCACATCAGGCTGCTACTAGGCCTTCTGGGTCAAACAGGAAGATCTAGTAGTGGCCTGAAGCTCTCCAGAGCACCGTCCTTGCCGGACCTGTGGCCGCTGCTGTGACCTCTGCCAGACCCGGAGCCAAAGCCTTACCTACCTGGGCGTGCCGGGGGTCTGTCCCCAGGTTCGGTGGTGGCTGCAGTAGCAGCCGCGGGTCCAGCGGGGGCGGCACTCCAGAGCATTTCAGACCACTACTAGGCCTTCCGGTTTTACCCAAAAGGTCTAATAGTGGCCTGAAATGCTCCGGAATGCCGTCAGTGGCAGACCCACCACCGGACCTGCCTGTCGCTGGACCTAGGACTAAAGCCCCGGGAACACCAGGTACAGCCGCGGGCGATCCCGGTTTTTTTAAAAAAAAATAATAATAATCCCAGGCTGGGCGGGGGAGGGAGGTGCTCCCTGGCACCCCTTCCACTCGTGCAGCCTGGAGGGGGGAGGTAAAACCAGGTCCCCCCCGAACAGCGAACTTGGTTCGGTCGGGGGTTGGTTCGGATTTGGGCTGTTCGCGAACAGGCCGAACACCCTGAATTTGGGCCAAAACCCAAACTTCCGAACTACGTTTGCACATCCCTGCGCAGATTCCACCGGAATTAGGTCTGCCAAAATCGTACCTGCCTCACCGTCCAGCCAGGTCTCCATGAAACACACGAGGTCTGCAGTATGATGCAGGATCATATCCTGGATCACTGATGTTTTATTGACAACAGACCTTGCATTCAACAGCAGCACCGGCCCAAAAGGCCTTAGACCTTGTTCCATCCCCACACCTGAGGGACAGTCACTAAACCTCGGTCCCCGGGCAACCCCATTCATTCGTCCCCCCAGAACCATATCTTCCCCATGTGAGTTCTTGCCCTGCCCCTTTCTCAAGTCTTGCAAGAATTTCATTGAGCGGGGATCCTGGGCTCATTTCAGCCCTAGCCTTCACCAGCCAGGTCTCTGTAACACATATGAGGTCGGATGCCTCATCCTGAACCAAATCATGGATGACAGATGTTTCATTAGTCACCGGCCTTGCATTAAGCAGCATCAGTGTCAGATTGGCGGTCCCACTGGCAACAACTCCCAGATATCCCAAGACAGGGATGGGTGGGTGGGACATGGGAACTGACACCAGATGTCTCTCCTGAGAGACCCCATGGTCTATCCTCCCGCATCCCCGCTGCCATATATCCTCATTCCCAACACTCACCCACACCCCAGGAAAGGCTTCCTTCCCTGGCTCCTTATTAACAATTCCCCCTCGCCAAGGATGACAGTATTCAAGAGGCCCATAAGGACCATGGGGAGGTGATGGCCAGGATAGGGGTCCTGAGCCCAGCATCCCCAGAGGTGGGTGTGCAAGCATGTAGGCTGGCAAGCAGGCAAGGAAACCCCTCCCTACTCCTTCCCCAACCAATACCTCGTATGCCACCCTCTTTCCCCATGCCTGATTCCCCCCCCCCTCACTGGGGGCCATGGCACTCCCTCCCACCTCCACCTCCCCGCCTCTGCTCATCCCTTCTCTTCACCAGGGTGTCATGGCACATTCCTCTACCCGCCAACCACCATGCCCATACCCCCCTTCTCATGGGGTGTCATGGCATTTTCTCCTATACTCTTCCATTGTGCCCATACCTCCCTCTCACAGCGGGGCTAGGGCACCTCCTTCAACACCCACAACACACTCCCCCACCCTATATCCCACCCCCAATGCATGTATTCCCCCCCTCTCACTGGGGCTCAGGAATAATCCACTTCCCCCCTACCCATACCCCCCTCTCACTGGGGACTGTACTACCCCATCCTGCCCCTCCACCCTAACAATCATTCCTATCCAACAACCTCGAACAAACATTAAAATGATACAACAAAATTCTTCCACCTCCACTCCCCACATCCCACAAATGGCCTGCAAACGGGCACTGCCTCTGGCAGTGCCAAAGTCAGCCACCTGCAGGCCCTCACAGCATCTTATCTTGGAGGGGGGCGGGGAGGCAGGAACAGGCCAGCGGGCGTTGCTCCACTCCCCCTCAACACACCAACCAGCCTACTTTGTATTGCATATTCATTCATTTTTATTTCTTTAGTTATGAAAACGTCTTTGAAGGGGTGCACATTCGCAGGATGGTTTGGCAGCTATTTTGTGCATGCACAATGTTTTTTAAAATATATATATTTTTAAAGTTATTTTTTTTTAACAGCTACCAAAATGAATGAGTTTTTAACCAATAATCTGGGGAATTAGAAAAATGAATGAGTTTTTAACTGTTAACTGGGCTAATCCAGGCCAACACGTGCCCTCCTATCTGGTAGGCCCTGTCCAGCCCAGCTGCGACGCGAGGCCCAAGGTTTGGCCCAGAGGAGTGCTCTCACCCTGGCCTGTCAAACAACTGAAGGGGGGAGGGACTTGGAGGAGCACGCTAACCCCGCTCACCAAACAGTGGATTGGGGGTGGGAGGGGTGTACTCACCCAGCCCAGGTCCATGCTTCAAACAACTGTTTAGGGGGCTCAGAGGAGCACACACACACACCCCATCAGCTGTTTAGTGGCAGCTTCTCTTGGGGGCCCAATTCTGCTGGGCAACAGGAGTCCAGAAGTCCTGTCCCATGTGGATGGCTCCTTGGCTGACCGATGAAGTGGGAGGACTTGTGGTGGCAGCCCCATGCACCCATGCTCTGATTCCCCAGGGTAGGCTGCTGCTCATTTGAACTGCCTTCCCCATTGGCCCAAGGAGTGTGGCTGCAGTGACCCTCCCCAGGGCAGCCAGGAAATCTAACTCACCTCCATCTTGTTTATTTTCACCCTTTTTGTCATTGGTACCATTTTCTCACTGCTCCCTCCTGTTAAAAATCTCTGCATGTGATAGTTTACTACTCATGGATGTCCACTTTCTCCTCTCTGTGTTCAGGAGATTTAACTCCGGAGTCCTGGCTCCCAGTTCCCTCCACACTCTAACTCCCAGCCCCTCTGGTCTAAACCCTACTCCCTCTCAAAGAACCCAGGATTCCTATCTCTCAGCTCAACCTCCTCTACTGTAACCCACTTGCCAGAAGTCCCTCCCAGAGAATCCAGGAATTTGACCTCACAGTCTACTGCCCCCGCCCCCTCAAACCTGGTAGCCTCCACTGCCCTCCCAGAGAATGCCACCAAGAAGTTATATGTCACATTGGACAAAGTATAGACATACAAGAAAGATACATACATTTCATCAACTTATCCCTCTGCTGTTTATTCTAGAGGGACATGTACATAAAGCATACATGAATTTCTCAAACATAAAAACCTCGTCCATCCTGACATAAATTTTAAAAGCCCATTCCCCACATATGATAAGGTGGAAATTCAAAACATCATAACTTAAAAACTACACAATGAATTTTCAAAAATTAAACTCAGAACAGACTACAATGCATACTTGAACTTTCTAACACCTCTACACTTCCACATGGATAACTTTAAACTTGCTTTCCCCCCCGTCAACAGGATGTTGCAAATGTCAGAAAAAAACACTTCTGTCTCTAAAATGTAAACACCTGTAACTTTTATATTTTTCATCTGATTATCGTGAAAGTTGGAACGCTTCTACCCCTCACCAAAATGATCCCCCTTATAAAATCTCACATCTATAGGGTAAATCATCTCAATTTGATAACAAATAGAATTTTCATGATTTTAACACAGTGCAATTCACCTTAACTAAAGATAATATTTAATAATAATTAGACCTGAAACAAGATATCCTAGTGAGTGCTTTTTCCATCAGAAACTGAGATTCACATGCTGCAGAACTTTACTGGCTTTCTTCCTGTTTTCGCCATTTTCCATTATTTTTCACAAGTTGAATGGGGCTGCTACAGGCCAGTTCCTAGCCCCTTGTGTGCCCTGTGTGGGCTGTGGAGACAAAAAGTTCAAAAACCTGCTGGTTAAGCACTAGGGAAATGCTGGATATTGCCGGAAAAGTGCTGTAAAACAGCTGTAAAATTCCTGGAAATTTACAAAGTCCTCCAAAGTGACAAAAAGTCATGGAAAGTGACAGAAAAAAAAATGGTGGAAGTGTGGAATCACTGGATACTGATCAAGTAATGATGGACACTTGCAAGCACTCTCAAAGTCAGTATTTCTTTTCAGAATGGAAACATTTGCTCTCATTTCAGTCCCAATGATAAATGGTGATTTATTTATTTATTTTATTTATTTAGAGATTTTCTTCAGCACTCCTAAAAGGGAAAACTATAGGTATAATATATTTAAAACAGCTTGTCATGGGTTACTGAACTGGATGATGGTACACAGCAGGGAGACTCTCTGAAGAAGGTAGATTTCTACTGCTATATTCTTTGACTTTTCAACTTTTGTGTTATGGTGAAGGATGGAATAGAGTTTTTAAGTTAACTTCAGTGATCTTGCGTGCCAAGCCTCCAGCAGAAATTTTGTAATCCACAGTTACTGAAGGAAGGTATAATTGGAACTTGCAACTGGGAACCCAGCAAAAAGATCACTGACTGTAGGAAATGTATTACTCCAGGCTTTGTTTTCTTTCATACTATATTGCTGCTATTGTGCTTAATTTCCCTTTTTAAAGCACAAGTATGGGTAATGGGATTCTTTCTAGCATTCCTGCCTCCACACTGACCAGCTTTAGTTTTAGCTCCTTGACTAAAGCTTTTGGTGCGTATATATGAAAATTCCTGTCATTCATCTCCAAAGCTGCACTCTTAGAGCAGTGGTTCTCAAGGGTTTTTTGAAGTAAAATTTGCCTGCATGACCCTTTTTGAAACTAGATCAATCTCAAAACCACAACATTCCTGTTGTATTGGAGTCTAAGTCACCCCAGATTACTTTAAATTTTAAAAAACCCTCTGTGAATGCATTTTAATTAGCTTTTTTAACTTCAAACTTATTTAAATTGCACTGATTTTTTGGGGGGTGGGCTGGGGTTTCAGGGTCAGATAGACCATAAAGCACAACAACAGTTAAATATCCTTTAGTGACCTCAGACAATAACAAAGTTATACGAAGTGTATCAATATCATATAGATGGCATGACCCTTCTTGCAGCCCTAACTCAAAGTTTGGGAACCACTTTCCTGCACCTAAAGGGAATTCTTCATATTGGACAGTGGTAGCAGGTTTTTATTCTCCCTAGACTCACGGTTTGAAGAATAAGATGGACCAATTTCTCCTTGGAGAACTCCCCTCTCAGACTGGGGGTTCTCTTCCTCTGTTCCCACTGAGGAGACACTACTAACGAGCGTGGGTGTATGGAATGAGTGGGTGAGCGGTGCATGGGAATGTGTTCCCACAGACCCCCACCCACCTACACCCATCTCCACGCACTGAGCAGTCAGCATTGGCTCCCGTTGGTCTGTGCGTGGGTGATGGGTAGAGATGGGTGGATTGCAGGAGCATGCACACACACCCTCACCGACTGGCTACAGCATTCCCACGGATGCCCCCTATCTCCGCCCATTCCTGCTGCAGTGTTCAAATGGACGGCTCACACGCACACATGGGTGAGGGTGTGTGTGTGTGTGTGTTTGAAAAGGGCCATAGTGGCATGAAGCTGGAGTCAGTGGCAACATAGCAATGTGGGATGAGAGGGGCAGAGGAGGAGGTAACGCTGACTTTAATCAGTTGGTTCTTCTTCAGGGATGTTTTTTGCCATTGCAGACTACTACATGGAGTTCATATGAAATTCTGGAAGGAGAGTGCACCCATCTTGCATGCACAGTGCAGGGTACAACCAATCTAAATCTCTCTGAAATGCGAACTGAATTGTAGCCTGGTCTACATTTTGACAGAACCGATCACAATATAGGTGAATCTGTCAGTGGTAGAATCTGCCCTTAAATTTCATTTCAGCCCTTGGGTGGAGGCTAGGCAGAAGAGGAGATCTTCATTTGCATAGTAGGTCCTGGGAGGGCAGCAGCAGATGAACAGGAAAACAAATAACAAGTAGCGGTTCTCAGGGAAAGAGGGGAAACTAGTAGCATGTTCTATTATTTCACTCCCTGCCTTGTCACATCCTGAGAATATTCTAACTAGAAAAACTCATAAGTTTCTATTAATGATTAATGACAAATTATGAGTTGAGAGTTATTGGTTATGAGTGATTGGTTATGAACTATTGGTTATTGGTTGTTAATTGTTAATTATTTAATCTGGGCACTTTAGACTGGGCAGAGCTCCAAATCATGGAGCTACTGAAAGTCAGATCCGGCAGTGAATCCAAATTTTGAAGGTTTCAAATCCAGAGTTTTCTTTTCTTTTTTATCTAATGATTTCCCTGTTCTAAGTGCTTCACAATCCTTATCTCATTCACCCTCAAAACAATCCTGTGATGTAGGTCATTAGTATTCCTGTTTTACAGATAGGGAAACAGGGTTATTATTATTATTATTATTATTATTTAGTGCAAACAATGTACCTGGCACTGTACAATCCAAAGTCAGAGACAGGTCCCTACTACTAAGGGGCTTACAATCTGAGAGACAAGGGAGGGGGATACAAAGGAGAGGTAAACATCAGGAGGCAAGAGTATATTCATGAGGCTGAGAAGTTGCATGCACACGTGCTTCATTTAGGCTGTTTTTAAACAAGCTACTTAGAAGCGCCTCCTGAGTCCTGTGTTCAGAGGAAACCTGCGTGGGGAGTGTTTACATGCTCCCCGTGCTTCTGGAAGTGATGTGCTCCTTGTTGTCAGCAGAGGTGGCAGCTGGAGATGTGGGGCTTTGAAGAGGCACATTCTGAAAGCCTGAAAAGTGAGGCTTTCAGAATGTGGTTCTTCAAAGCCCTGCATCACCAGCCGCTGTTGCTGCCGACAACGGGCAGCACATCACTTCCGACACACTCCCTGTGTGGCTTTTCTCTGAACACGGGACTCAGGAGGAACTTCTAAGCGCCTCGTTTGAAAGTGGCCTGAGTTACAGGTAATTAGGTTCAACTTCTGAGTGAGGAGAAAAGGATGCAGTATCACTCATGACAAGCTAGGGATGACCTAACAGAAGAGGTGGGGTTTCATGAGAGATTTGAAAGTTGGGACGGAGGGAGTTCCAAGTATGAGGGGCAGCAAGGGAGAAGGGTCAAAGACATTTAGAGGAGCAAAGGGTTCGTGAGCAGGTGAGGGTGGGGGCAAAGGACGAGCAAAGCTCCCAGGCAGGAGCATGGTGGGATACATGAGCAGAGAAATATGAGGAAGCAAGGCTATGAAGACCCTTGAAGGTGAAGACCAGGAGCTTCTGCTGAATGCATTTCTATAGAGGGAGCCAGTTCAGAGCAGAGAGGAAGGGCTCTACATGGTCAAAGAGACGGGCAGGGTGGATGATTTTGGCTGCAGAGTGTTGAATGAAGATGTGGGGGGGAGGGCAGATCAGACCCAGGGAGGCCAGTAAGGAGGAATCTACACTAGTCAAGGTGAGAGATGACTAGAGCATGGACTAGTTTTTTGCAGCAACAACAGTAAGGCAAGGCTGGATTTTTGCAATATTGTACAGAGCAAAGACACAGGATTTAGCAACATCCTGGATCTGAGGCTTAAAGGAGAGGGAGGAGTCAAAGATGAATCCCAGGCTATGGGCCTGAGGGACCAGCTGGATGGTGACTCCCTCAATGGAAATTGAGAGTGAAGTAGGAGGGGAGCATGTTGGGGAAAAGATGTGGAGTTCAGTCTTGGCCATATTGAACTTGAGTTGGCGATGAGACATCCAAGCAGAGATGTCAGCAAGACAGTCAGCAATAGGAGTCTGGATGGAGGGGGAGAGTATGAGAGAGGAGAGATAGAGTTGCGTGTCGTCAACATACAGGTGATACTGGAAGCCGTGGGCTTCCATGGGTTTACCCAGAGAAAGAGTGTAAAGGAAGAAGAGAAGGGGGCCTGCACACAGAGGGGAAGCGATGTACCAGCAAGAGAAACATTGAAGGAGTGGTTCGAGAGATACGAAAAAAACCAGTTGAGAACAGTGTCCCGGAAACCAAGGGAGTGTAGCAAATCCAGGAGGAGGCCATGATCGACAGTGTCAAAGGTGGGAGAAAGATCGAAGAGGATAAGAACAGAGTAGAGATTCTTAGACTTAGCTAAGAGAAGGTCATCGGTTATTTTGGCAAGGGCAGTCTCAGTCAAGTGGAGAGGGCAGAAGCCTGATTGGAGGGGGTCAAGGAAGGAATTTGAAGAGAGGAATTCTAGACAGCGCATGTAGGCAGCCCACTCCAGGAGCTTGGAAGCGAAGATTAGGAGCAAAATGGGGGGTCAGAGGTGTCAAGAGTAGCCTTCTTAAAAATAGGAGAGACGGTAGCATGTTTGAAGGCCAATGGAAATGACCCAGTATCAATCAATCAATCAATCAAATATCTTTTTCTTAAACTGGACGTAGCCATTGGCCATAGCCCAAACAGTTCCAAAAGTTAAAATATGTAAAATAATATAAAAATGAAAGAAATACATAAATGACTTCATAAGATACAAAACCAAAGTAAAATATTTGTTTGGCAATTCATCTTACATAAATTAATTCTGTGATTGAGCAATATCTTAGCGGAGAACATAAAGGCAAAGTATACAAAGTATACCAACCCTACATGGCAAGAACTGAACTGAGGGCTTATTATCTTAAAGTTTAGAAAACGATCCCTTATTACAAAAGCCCTCAGCAATTATTTAGCAACTGCTTGGGTGACTTTTAGGGACTGGTCGCTTAATAAAATTCTGACCAATTCAGAAGTTTCCCTTCCCGGATAGTTTACAAGAATCGGGTACAGGTAATGAGTTCTGATGTTATAATATAATTTACACTCAAATAGTATATGGCTTGTTGTTTCGACCTGCTCATAGTCGAAAGGATGACCCAGTAGAGAAGCAGAGTTTGATGATGAGCAGCAGAGAAAATGCAGCAGTGGGGGCAATCGACATTAGGAGGTGAGAGGGGATGGGACCAAGGGGGCAAGTGGAGGGGCTGGATGAAGAGGGGAGGGAGGTGACTTAACCAAGAGAAGCTGAGTAAAAGGAGAAGAGAAGAGAGGCAGGAGGGGGAACATCAGGGAATGAGGTGGAAAGAGAGTGATTTGCTCAAAGCCACGCAGTGAGCTCATGGCTGAACCAGGATTTGAACCTTGATCTCCCAGGTCCAATACCTTAGCCACTATGTTAAACTGGCTCTAAGATCCAAGAGCAGCACCATATCCACTGGTTATGCTAGTTTTAGACTGATATCTAATTATCATCCCTCAAGAATACTAACAACCAGAGATGTGGTAATTATCATT
The DNA here is from genome assembly GCA_003113815.1 of Sphenodon punctatus. Lineage (NCBI taxonomy): Eukaryota > Metazoa > Chordata > Lepidosauria > Sphenodontia > Sphenodontidae > Sphenodon > Sphenodon punctatus. Next base: position 1,541,410 of record QEPC01001365.1, read on the forward strand.
TTTTGAATGTAAGTGGAACGATTTCCATGAATGTGCTCATTAATTATTTAGCAAAAAATTAATTTCATAAATCTTCTCAAGGGCAATATTTTGCAAATAAATTTTACATACAATTTTCAAGAAACAGTGCTTTTACATTTTTCAGAAAAGAAGAGATACATGGCAATATTTTAGACAATAACTTAGAAGGGTAAATGCTCCTGGATTTGAACAAAATTACCTCCCTGTGACCAAGGACTGCTAATTTTGTTCCCTCAAGTCATTTTCATATGCTGATGCCATAAATATCATAAACAAAAGAATACATAAGGGAAAGGTTTCTTTTGATTTTTTAGGAAAGATAATTCTGTTTGTGGTGTTGCTTCTGAAAAAACAATAATCCAAATATAATTTTTTAATCAGTTACAATGAGTGTAACCATAGCAACAACATGACTCAGAAAATAACAACCACACATTTAGAGAGCATGGTGCATGTGTTCTTGTTGACAAGGTGGCACAGTGTGATTCTCAAAGCACTCTGAGAGTGCAAGCCTTGTTGAAGTGAATGGACCGCTCACTGAGGGAACGTTTTGAGAATCGGGCTGTTCAGGCTCTGTGCCAAGACAGTTGCATGCAGGTGCAAGTATAAATAATTATGACTTCTGATTTCTTCGAGAATATACTTAACCATTTAATACGTGCAGTTCTAAAGTTTTTGTAAATACCTATTTGAAGAGAATGATGAGATATTTTTTCTATTTATGCATATCCCTATGTTTATTCTGATAAAATGGCCTGTCAAGAGCACATTACACCATTGCTCTATGGTCTGAATTGGTTTCCTATAGCCCAGAATTGAGCAAACTGTGGCTTTAGAGCCACACGTGGCTCTTTGACCCCATTGTGATAAATGGATTCAGCTCTCAGGATTAGGAAACTTTGCCCACCCTTGCTAGAGTCTTCCAGGCCCAAGTTAAGGTGACGTTGTGCTGCTGATGACGTTCTATTTCCTGTTGTTGTTGTTGTTGTTTATACTTAGACCTCACCTACCTGTTTTTCATAGCTAATTGCATGTATGGCCCCAATGTTTTTGGCTGACTTATCAGAGGTTAGAACTATCACTGACAATAGAAGTTCATACTAGTGTATGTGGCGCTCTAGTTAAGCAAAGAGCCTTATTCTTCAATTTCCATGCTTTTTGGATTATGATTGTAAACAACTATTTTCTTTAACTGGAGGTTTTTTGTTTTAAAATTTGTGTGAGCCTTAAGTGTTTTCTTCATGTGAAGTTTTATTTTTGGTGCAAGCCTTAACTATTTTATTAAAATGGAGGGTTTTGGTTGGTAAATAAATAAATACTATTCTATGTGCCTAGAAATTAGGTGTGTAGCAACTCCTTTTTCCGCTCCGCTATTTCATTCCGCCATTTTGGAATTGCCCACAACTTTCTGCAGTTTTTCCACTGGCATTCCACTAATTCTGCGAGCATTTCACTAATTTGGAAACTGTCAGAACAATCTCAGAAACTGTCAGAACAAGGATTGTTCCACTACTTCGCAGTGCCAGTGGAAATTGCGAAAGATCAAACTGTCGGAATAAACATTGTACCGCTATTTTTTCCAGCTGGTAGAAGTAGCAGAATGAAAGTAGTGGAACGACGGAAGTAGCGGAATGGGAGTAGTGGAATGAGTGTCTCTGTCACACCGTGGGGCTCATTAAGGAAGACCCTTTTCCATCAGAAAAAGCTACCATTGGAAAAAGCTATAACAATGGCTTGTCATTTCAGCCTTAGGGCGTTTATAAACGATCCCACTTACAAGCGGGATCTCTAAACGCCGGCTTTTCTCCCCACGCAGCCTCTGCATGCCGTGTCTGATGTTCAGACACGGCGCAGAGTGCGAGTGTGCATGTGCATGCTTCTGCGCATGCGCACTCGCCGCAGAGCCAGGAAGCGCGGCGTAAAGCCGGCACTTCGGGAATCCGCGCTCCGACGCGGATTAAAAAGTAGGGCAAGCAAGTAGACGAGCGGCAAGAAAGGTGGCTGATCAAAGGATCAGCCGCCTTTTTTGTCTCGTCTATAAACGCCCTTAGTGTGGGGAACTTCCAGTCACAGTCCCCTTTTGGCATGGCCCACTGTAGCTGCCTGGAAAAGCCATGATTAATTGGACTACTTCCTTTTGGTGACTGTCCCATGGAGTGTTTGCCTCATCCTATCCCTAGAGGGATGCACTATCTTGGGATTTATTTATTTATAATTAAATTTATATGCTGCCCCCGCCTGCTTACAAGCATCTTGGAGCGGCTAACATCATTCTAAAAACATATAATAAAAACTATTTAAAATCAACATTATTAATTAAAAAACCCAATGCCCAAACAGAGCCCCTCCCTAACCCAACCCACCCCTCAAATATTTCTCAGCAAAGTTCCATGGGAACAGCCACGTCTTACACTGTCTGCGGAAAGAGGGGCTGTCAGTGGTCAAGCGGATCTCCAAAGGGAGGGAGTTCCACAGCTGCAGTGCAGCCACAGAGAACAGCCTCCTCATGGTCGACACCTGGGAAACTCGGGGGACCTCAAGGAGGGCATCCCCGGGCAACCACAGAGGACGATCCAAGACCCAGAGGGTGAGGCGAGGCGATCCTTCAGGTAGCTGGGGTCCAGGACTTCTAGGGCTATAAAGATCAGCACCAATATCTTGAATTGGGCCCAGAAGACTATCAGAAGTCAGTGCAGAGAATGGAGCACTGGAGTAATGTGCTCGTATCAGCCCATCCCCTTCAGGAGACGGGCTGCGCATTCTGCACCAACTGCCATCAGCCTAAAGGTATCACAGGATAGTGTATAAACTAAATACAACAGACAATAACTATCCCAAATGGAGGACAAGTTCCCAAATAAAGATGGATATACAATTTTAATAAAATGTAGTATACAAATGCTAGCTCAAAATTATATCTATAAAACTGCAGGTATGGACAGTAACACCAAAAATCTAACTATAAATATCATGCAGACAATGGAAAATTAGCAAAAACAAGCCTAAATAAAACACAAGGTAAGAGTACAGGTGAAAACAGGAGAAAGCATATACATTGGGGAAACCCCATAAACAATACAAATATGGAGTTGGAGCAGAGCAAAAATAATAAATGAAAAAGACCTGGCTACAACCACCAGGTAGAAGTCCAAATGAACCGATGTCACAAAGGAAAAACAAGATCCAACGTTCCGCTGTGACTAGCAGCTTCTTCAGGGAATAATGGCGATATCTGCGCTGTGTATCATTGGGCAAATGGCTCTAAAGGAAGTACGATGTCCCTGAATGATAATACTAATTTCTAAAATGAAAAATGGTAAAGGAACCCATCAGGTTAAATACATCAATAATGGGTGATTTCAGACGTTACAGGGTCCGTTGGCCCCGTACCGAAATCACCCTATTCATTCCCCGCCGGGGTCACCCCATCATGCTGCAACAGACGTACCGGGGGGATCCCGGCGGGGAATCTGGGAGGGGGCGGTACCACGTGGCGCAACATGTGGCCACACGGCCCCGGCCCCTCCACGCTCCCGCTGCCCGCCCTCTGGGGAGACGGGCGGGCGGCGGGGCCAATGCGGGCGCCGCATCGGGACGGATTCGCCACGGCCAGACGTTACTTTTTTTTGGTCCCCGCTGGGGATCTCTTTGACCACGCTTCCCGGGACATTCCCCCCGCTAGCCTGGGAAGCGTGGTTCAAATTGACCCCATGTGCAGATTGACCATGGCGAACATCTGGCGGCTGCCAAACAGACGTTCGAGACACATTGACCACAGGTGCGTATTCACCGTGGTTCACTGTGATCTCGTAACGTCTGAAAATACCCAATTAGGCAAGTTCCAGGATACAACCCTCAAAGAGGTCCTCATTCCAAAGCAAATTATTTTTTATATTTTTTATTTCTTATATTTTACAAACCCATACGGTTAAATGCATCAATGGTTGGGAAAGTGCCAAGATTCAACTCTCAAACAGAAGCTCATTCCAGAGCAAATTATTTTTTGTAAAGCCCACCCAGATGGCAAGGGCAAAGGCTCAGAATAAAGGAGCCTTACTGCAATCACAGGGGTTTCTGATAGGGTAGTACATTGCCAGGTGCCCGTGAGGGCTACATCAAAAGACCAATTTATCATGCACTCACCTACTATGCTGTTGATAGCATTATAACAAACGGAAGTAAGAGCTAGATACCAGAGGCCTCTATGAATTGCCAGCAGGAAATAGAAAACAGAAAAATGATTATGCAAGGGTATAAAAATGTATTCATGTAAACCCTCAAAAGGGAAAGAGTGCACACCTCTAAAGCTGGTAGGGAAAATACCCCAAACCTTGATGAAGGGTCTCCTCAGGGAGAGAGCACAGACAGGCTGGTGCAGATGAAACAGACTGAGTAGCATTAATCCCGCCATCTTAAATATATAGCAGACTGTGCCTTGCAGGTGTAGCTCGTTACGCCTATGTGTGACTCAGTCATTTAACTAAATCCCTAGTAAAAGTAAAGTCTTACAATTGCTAAATGGTAATAGGGCCCCCTTGACCTGGTAATATTCATGAAAAATGCCCTGATCTGAAGGCATAGGTCCAAACAAGAAATTATAGACCAATTATAAACTTGCAGCCCCTAGCTAAATAATAACATCTAAGGAGTCATTCAAGTCACGTGGCACAATAGTGTCCAAAGTAAATATCCAGAATGTTTCTCTGGATTATAATAGATCAGGATTAAAAGGGGGGACCTGTTTCTCAATCCCCCAAAATGTAAATTCATTATTATTCATATGGTGTGTATTGAAATGATTTACCATAGACACTGCTGGTGCACGCGTTTTAAGTCTGCTCCCATGTTCTGTTATACGAGTCTTAAGGGGCCTAGTTGTCTTCCCAATATAAACCTTATTACAGGGACATTTAATAGCATATATCACCCATGGGGTGCTGCAATTAATGAAATCATTTATCTGGAAAAATTTTCCATGGGGACCCAAAAAGGTTTTGGTTTTTAAACTATGCACACAATTCGTGCAATGCCCACAGGAAAAGTTCCCTACAATCCTTCATTGATCCAGAGTCCTATGGGTTAAAGGTGGTAATCTTGCCATGGTGATATGATCACTGATGTTTTTCCCACGTTTATAAGCGAAGAGTGGGGGGGACTGACACCCCTCAATATGAGCTACCATATTCCAATGCCTTTTAATAATCTTTTTGATAATATTACTACAGTTATTATATGTTGTAACACACACCAACCTCTCAGAGTTTTTATTTAATTTTGGAACTGGAGCTAAAGGGGTGCATCTAGGGAGGCACAAAACCTTCTGAAAACTATAATGGATAACTTGTTTGGGGTACCCTCGCTCTGCAAAATTGTGCCACATGGCATCCACCTCTTTTTTAAACTGAGAATCATCCGAGCAGTTCCCCTTAATTCTTCTGAACTGACCTAAAGGAATATTGCTTAGCAGGTGGCAGGGATGGTGACTGTGATATTGTAAGTAGGTGTTTTGATCAGTCGGTTTTATATATGTGCTGGTTCTAAATATATCTTTGTCTCTAGTTATATGTAAATCTAAAAAATTAATACTATGGTAATCTGTTTCAATGGTGAATTTTATGGTTTTGTGTAAACCATTAATCCAAACAAAAAAAGCATCTAATGATTCTTTATCTCCTTCCCACAACAGGAAAAAAACGTTGATGTATCTACAGCAGATATATATATATATATATATTAAAAGGATTAAAGTTTGCATCATAAATAAATCTTTGTTCCCAATCGTCCATAAAGAGTATTGCTAATTCAGCTGACAGAGGGGTCCCCATACTAACCCCTTTTAACTGTAAAAAAAATATAGATTATTATAGTCAAAATAATTTCTGGAAAGTATGAGGTCGCCAAGGCTCAAAAGGAAGTCTGTGTGGGGGGGTTCTTATTTGATCTTAAATCAAAATTTTTCTTTAAGATGTAGAGTGCTTCATCATGCGGTATGCTGATATAAAGTGCTTTCACACCCATAGTGACCAGGATAAGCCCTGTGTCTCCCAAATCTATTAGATTTACAGAAGAATTAAGAGAAACTCCTCCGATGAGTCTCAGTTTAAAAAGAGGCAGACGCTATGTGGCACAATTTTGCAGACCAAGGGTACCTCAAACAAGTTATCCATTATAGTTTCCAGAAGGCTTTGTGCCTCCCTAGATGTACCCTTCTAGCTCCAGTTCCAAAATTAAATGAAAACTCAAATCAAATCAAATTTATTGCGACGTGACCATAGGTCTTTGTCAACATTACAACATATACAAAAAACCAGACAAACATAAAACCTAATACATAATAAACCTATACAATAAAACCGTCCAAACAAATATTAAATTGTATCATAATTGTAATGGTATCACCTAATCCAGGGTGTCCAATATGAACATATAAAATCTACATAACCAATAACCTAACTCCCAGTTAAGACCCACATGGGAAAAATACAAAAACTATTGGGAATTTGCAGCACAATCTAAAACTTTCAATGGCTTGGAACAAAGGAACTTGTTCCTAAGCTCCATAGCAGATACCAGGAATTTCATGACCTGCAAAGTCATCTCCGAAGAGACATCGGGAAGGGCTGCTTGAGTTATAAATACATCTGTGGCACCGGGGAATTTTGAAATAAGGGAATGCAAACATTTGTCTCGTATAGAGTCATATAGATGACACTCAAATAAAACATGATGAGTGGACTCTGTTACCAAGGCATCATATGGGCACAAGTGGTCCCCATAGGGAATCCCAGCAAAGCGCCCCACAAGAACATTAGTAGGTAATGCATTCACCCTGGTGCAAAGGAATAAGTATTTTTCTCGAAAAGTAGCCGCCATGCCAAAGTAATGTACCATATTACCCAGCTGAGGGGTCCACAAGCTATACCCCCAAAGATGGTGAGAATCAGCTATCCATGCCAGATCCTCCTGTCTATCTATATCTCTTACTCTGGAGATGATCTCACACTTAGCAGCAGCAAAATGTTGTGCCTCTAGATATTCCATTGAGAGACCGTAGTGAGTCAGGTGCTTGATGATGGCAGAAAGCCATGGACTTACAAAAGTATCTGAGAAAATAAGTCGAACCAGTCTATCGCTAGGAACCCTGCTTACTTGCGACCAAAAGAGAGCTGTCTGCTCCCAGGTCACGGCTGACCAGCCTCGGGTAACTGCTTCGAGTCTTATGGCCACAACCACGGTCCAATTAGGAAGTTTGGTAAGTGTATTAAGGAATCGTGTTTGAAGGGAGTTAAAGTTTTTATCCAGTAATGGAGCTCACAACTCAGCCCCATAGAGAAATGAAGCTTTAACCTTAATTTCAAAAAACTTTATTGCCATCTCTCGATTCCATCTTCCCATCCCTGCGAAGAACCTAAGAACTGCTGTCATTTGACTCTTGGCCGCCACTTCCACCCTCCTGCTATGTTCCTTCCACCACCCATTAGTAGTGAAATAAAGCCCCAAATACTTGTAAATCTTTTTTTGTTGTAGGCAGGTACCGCCAGCAGGCCACCTAAACACCTGACTACCCTGTGTAAAAATCAAAATGTTTGATTTGGAGTGGTTAATTATAAGGCTGTTATCTTGACAATATCCCATAAAAGCCCAAAGCTGTCTACGGAACCCTACCTTTGTCTGGGATAAAAGTACCAGATCGTCGGCATACAAAAGAATGCCGATGGGCTTAGACACCAACTTTGGGGTGGAAAATCTCTCCTGCCTCATTAGCGGGATAAGATCGTTAATAAAGAGGTTAAACAGGGTTGGTGCTAGCACACAACCCTGCTTCACTCCTCTGATGACAGGAATATCAGGTGTAAGTAGGCCACCCGGATCTACTTTGATTCTAATAGTAGTATCCGTATATAAAGCCTGTATAAGGAGAAGTAATCTGTTGTCAATTTCGAGAGCAACGAGCTTATTCCACAAGATCAGTCTATTCATGGAGCTGAACACCGCCTTCAAATCCAGGAAGGCGGCGTACAACTTACCCTTAATTGCTCTATACTTTTCAATTAAATGATGAAGTACAAGGCAATGGTCCAAAATGGACCTGCCTTGCCGGAACCCTGCTTGCTCTGGATGTAACATCTGCGTGGAGTCTATCCACTCTGTGAGCCTAACCAAAAGATATTTAGTGTAAATCTTAGCAATTAGACTAATCAGGCTAATTTGCCTGTAAGGATTCCTGGGTAGGATTCCTAAACTGTTGATACTAGAGAACAATCTTGTGAGAATCGGAAGCCACCAATCCAGGTTAGCCTTAATGGCCTCCACCTGAATCAAATCTGGTCCGGGGGCTTTACCGTTAGCAAAAGATTCTAGGATTAAACTTAACTCTTGCTCCGACGCCGGAGACCAATCTGGGGTAATTTGGTCAGAAATCCTATTACTTCCAAGTTGGGCGATGATACCACCAGATATATCTATCTGCATCCTATCTATGAACTCAACCCAGATCGAAGGGGCAATTGGAATCAAACGGGCCACTCTCGCCCCTGAACCAACTCCTGGATCAACGAAGGATTGTAGGGAACTTTCCCTGTGGGCATTGCATGAATTGCATGCATAGTTTAAAAACCAAAACCTTTTTGGGTCCCAATGGAATTTTTTTCCAGATAAATGATTTCATTAATTGCAGCACCCCATGGGTGATATATGCTATTAAATGTCCCTGTAATAAGGTTTATATTGGGAAGATAACTAGGCCCCTTAAGACTCATATAACAGAACATCGGAACAGACTTAAAACGAGCGCACCAGCAGCGCCTATGGTAGGTCATTTCAATACACACCATATGAATAATAATGAATTTACATTTTGGGGGATTGATAAACAGGTCCCCCCTTTTAATCCTGATACATTATCATCCAGAGAAACATTCTGGATATTTAATTTGGACACTATTGTGCCATGTGGCTTGAATGACTCCTTAGATGTTATTATTTAGCTAGGGGCTGCAGGTTTATGATTGGTCTATATTTTCTTGTTTGGACCTATGCCTTCAGATCAGGGCATTTTTCATGAATATAACCAGTTATTGCCTGTTGTATTTATTCTGCACCAACTGCAGCAGTCTCCAGACCGTCACCAAGAGTAGCCCCACGTAGAGTGCATTACAGTAGTCTAATCTTGAGGTAATAAAAGCATGGATGATTGTGCCAGGTCCGAATCCAAGACATACGGCCTAAGCCGACATACCAGATGGACATCCAGGTGGAGCTGCAGATCAAGGAGCACCCCCAGACTACGGACCTGAAATACTAGGGAAGGACAGATCCCATTGATGATGGGGGCCATCACTCCCCTGGTTTTCCCCACAACCATCACCTCCATCTTGTCAGGATTTAATTTCAAGCGGCTCACCCTCATCCAATCGAACACAGCTGACAAACACCGGATAAGCACTGAGACTGCCGGACCTGGGTCTGAAGAAAAGGAGACATATAGTTGGATGTCATCAGCATATTGATAACACCTTACACCAAATTCTCTGACAACCTCCCCCAAAGACTGTATAAACACATTGAACAGGAGAGGGGATAAGATGGAATCCTGCGGGACTCTACACGTGAGGCCCTGGGGGAGAAGATGAATAATCCCCCAGCACTAGGGATGTGTGAACAGATTGCTGTTTGGGTTCGGTCATTCGGTTCGGTCTGGTTCGGGTGTTCGGTTTGGCCATTCAGGTCACTCGCCGAGTTTGGGTTCGGCCATTCAGTTCGGCCATGTTCGGTTTGGTTCAGACGTTCAGAAAAAGGTATCGCAATATCCCGTGATCACATCGGAAACCGGAAATTCGAGTGCGTGTGGAGCTGTGTGGTGAGAGAGTGTGTGTTTGGCTGGGTAGCTGTTCGGTTCATGTATTTTGGCTGTTTGTGTTTGGTTTGGCTGTGTTGTTTTGGCTGGTTGGTGAGTGTTGGTGGGTGACTGTTCTTGGTCTGTGTGTTGGTCAGAGTCTCTTGTTTTTTTAAATGAAGAAGACTGTTGTCTTAATTCAACGGCTGGGGGCCAAAGTGGTGCTCCCGGAACTGGTGTTGGTGGAGGAGGAGGTCGCTGCCCCAGCCCCTGGACCTTCGGTGGTGGTGGCCGGCTCCTCTGATGAGGAGCAAGCGGCGGGCAGAGGAGGTGCTGCCAGGTTTGTAAACTTTTTTTTTACTTTGAGGACAAGAAAGGCTCTATCAATTAGAGTCAGTTCACTGGCGTGCGGGTGGGTGCATGGGTGGTGGGCATCAGTCAGACAGAAACAGTGGGCATGAGAGGGTAGCAGTGTCTTCCACAGAGAGAGAGGGTACTGTAGTGTGGGGGACTCTTCCAGCAGTCAGGCACGAGCACGAGCAGCACCCCCACCCAAACATGTGCCTGTCAGCCATCCCCAGTAGCAAGTGTCTCCACTCTCTTATTGCCATCCCTACCTAGCAGTAGCACCCCAAATAAGGGCAGGATTTTCACATGCCAGCCAGGGTCTTTCCAATTGCCATCCCTAGTGCCCCAGGGTGGGCAGGATTTACACGTGCCAGCCAGGGTCTCTCCATTGCTATCCCTCTCTAGCAGCACCCCAAGGAGGGCAGAATTTGCACATGCCAGCCAGGGCCTTTCCATTGCCATCCCTAGCACCCAAAGAAGGGCAGAATTTGCACGTGCCAGCAAGGGTCTTTCTAGTTGCCATTCCTCATGCCCCAAGGAGGGCAGGATTTGCACGTCCCAGCCAGGGTCTTTCTAGATGTCATCCCTAGCGCCCACAGGAGGGCAGGATTTGCATGTGCCAGCAAGGGTCTTTCTAGTTGTCATCCCTAGTGCCCCAAGGAAGGCAGGATTTTCACGTGCCTGCCAGGGTCTCTCCATTGCTATTCCTTCTTAGCAGCACCCCAAGGAGGGCAGGATTTGCATGTGCCAGCCAGGGTTTCTCCATTGCTATCCCTCCCTAACAGCACCCTCATAAATGCATGATATTACTTAGGTGTTGTTTATGTGTTCCTGTTTCAGAGAGGAATTGGATGCCAGCACTGGTGCCATGCTGCGCAGGACACCCAGGCGGAGATCGCCAGTAACACCCCCAGACAGTCGGTGGACAAGGTCCGATGTTTGGCGGTTTTATGAGAAGGGTGATGGAATTGCCACATGCAAGGTAAGGCATGTGGGCTGGAACAACAGGAAATGGATTGCCCTATGACCTGTTAGGAATGGAAGTCCCCTGCAGAGAGAGATTGGCCACCCAGTCCACGCACTTGTAGAGACAGAATGCAGGCAGGGTTTGACAGACCATTGGTCTGACACAATATGGCACTTCTTATTTTCCTATCTTTTTATGCTCTTTGACCTTCCACAAACAGCTCAGACTGCAGCGTGAGGGGACAACATCAAGGTTCATTGCCCATGTGGAGAAACGGAATGGCAGGAGAGTGAGGCAGCAGTCTGACTCTGGCATTGGCCAGGTGGAACATCAGCAGTGCCAAATGAGATGGCATTGAAGGCCTTCCCATTCCCCTTCCTCCAGCTCTGCTGAGGAGTCCATCAAGGAGGAGGAGTCAGCTGCAGTAAGGGCTTTTAGGGCCCAAGTGGAAAGGCCCACCAGGGACTTAATGGGCAGCCTAAAGTTCATGG